>PVJD01009055.1:0-66511 GCA_004026545.1 Mormoops blainvillei
TCTTCAGATAGCACAGTAACCCTCGATCAATGTTTATATGTGATGATAAAATTATGCAGGAGGATTTTACCTCCTCGGGCCTCCTGGTGCTAAAAGGGCCCTGATGGAGCTACTCCAATCCTCTCATTTTCTGGATGAGGGAAAGGGGATCCTGAGAGCTTAAGTTGCTTGCTTAAGGTCACCTAGGGTGACTGTATGATTCATTGTGCAAACGAGGGCACTTTTGAGAGTGAAAAGAGGTGCTATTACAGTGACCCCAGGACCAACTGGTCTCTACCTGGATGGTCCCAGGCGAACTGGAGCATGTTATCATCCTATTCTCACAGCTCAAGGCTTTGCCCAGGCTCACGGGGAATGAGAAAATGCTGTTTGCTGGTGCCCTTTGCAAGAAGGAGTTGTGATCTGGGGGCTGAAGGGTGCTCCCAGGAGGCCAGGACAGGGACTGAACTTCCTTGTATGTGCTCAAGCTGATGAATCTCCCCCACATTTCAAGCTGGTTTAGCAGAGGCTTGCCTATGTGAGTATTAGAAGAAGGGCTGTTCTGAGGAAGGCAAACACTGACCCATGGAGGGTGACTTTTACAAAGAAAAAAGGAGATTTCCTCCAGGGAGCATTGACTTTAATAAGAAAATGACAAGCAGAAAAGGGCCCTAGGCCCACCTTTTTAGCGTAAAGGTATTTGGAACCAACTCACAAAGGCTGGTGGGACATCTATGAATTTCACCTCCTGCGCAGACGCCACTCTGGATCCTGGTTAGGTGTGGCCCTGGGAGAGGGGGCTGGCAGAAGCACACTGCTGCTGGTTCAGGTTGGCGTTTTCTGAGCACTCAGTGTGTGCCAGGCACTGTTCTGAGCCCTTAAAATATATTGGTCCTCTTAATCCTCTAAACAGCCTATAGGGCAGAACCATTCTGTGTCCTGATTGCTATGATCATTATGCAAATCTAGACATGTGTTATACATTTAGAGAACTCTATGCCAAAGGAAACCAATTATAAGGTGTGGTAATTTAAGAGATAAGGTTATAAAAAGAGCACCTACTGTATGGGTCCACTGACAGAAATTTAAGAAAAAGCAACCCTATCGTGATGTCAGATTGGTGGTTGTCAGGGGTCAGGGTTGGGGGGCCTTGACTGCTGAGGGACTTGGGGGCACTTTGAGGGGTGATGAAAGTGTCCTAGATCATGGTTCTGGTGATGGTTATGTGACTATGTATTTGTGAAATCAATTAAAACTGCCGAATTTTACTGTATATAAACTTTTCTTTGACCATGCCTGGCAGCATGGGCATCCCTATTAGCCTCATCCTGTTAACGAGGAGACTGAGACACGAGGAGGCTGAGTAACTTGCCCAGTGTCACAACTGATACACGGTAGAGCCAGGTCGCAAACATAGGAGTAAATAACTAGCAATCCCAACCTCTATGCTTAACCACTGCCCATGCTGGTGGGCCACAGCTCCTCACCGGGGGCGGGGGAACATATCAGCCCTAGCGAGGCAGGTGCAGCGGGCAGGAAATACGTGGTCCCCAACAAGGACCTTACAGAACAGCAGCCGTTCTGGGGCAGCCATGGGGGTCCACTATGGTGAGTCTTTCCTGGAGCAGACACATGATTTGCTCCGAAATGGAACTGGTGCAGGACACCGAGTCTTGACACAGGTATCTAGTGATCTCTGGGCCTTTCCCCTTTTCCTGGCTGGGAGTGTGATTTAAAGCCTCCCAGCTAAGCTCATTTTGCCAAATAGCTCCTGCAGGATTCATTTTTCAAGGCTCAACCCGGAAAAATCTAGCTCAGCAAATAGATCCAGAGCAAGAAAATGTATTTACCCCAGTTACCCCTGAGCTAAGGAGCATGGCTTCTCATGCTTTGTGGAGGGAAACAGATGTGTTTATACACAAATAAATGTACAGATATACCATGGCTTGCTTATTACATTTCAAAGAAGTGATAGAAAAAACAGCTGGGCATCTGTACGTCACTTCCATCTGAGAGGAGAAGGAGAACGAAGCCGCGGTCCTCAGCTGGCACACGAAATGATGCCGTGTCATAGTTCACATTTTGATTGTGCCACTTGAAGAACTAAGCTCCCGTCTCCCTTGACAGCCAGAAAAAATACGGGCAGTTCATAAGGTACATGCAGAACTGGGAGGGCCTAAAAGATCACCTCAGGCAACAGACAAGGTGCTGGTGGATAGAGAAGATGGACTGACCCGTTCTGAACAGATACTCAGAGGCAGAACCAGAGAGATCGGGAGACTTGTCTAAGGTCACTCAGCACAGAGCTGAAGTCAGAGACGTGAGTTCAAATCTGAGCTCTTCCCCATAGCAACCATGTGACCCAAGGCTTGTTCTTCAACCTCTCCAAGTTTCTTTTGCTCACATGTAAAATGGTGCTAATCATTGTTAGCTCATAGGTTTGTTTTTTTTTTTCTGTGAAGATGAGGCATGATTAAGCACTGAGCACAATGCCTGAGACATAGCACGTGCTCAATAAATGAAAGCTGATGGTAGTAATCACATGAGTCCATTGTGATTACCTTTGTAAGTCTTACCTGTGAGGATTTTGGACTAGATGAGTTCCAAGGTTCAGGCTGACTAATAACTGACCTGTACAGCACTTTAACAAGCCCGATCACAGGAGTGTTTTCTTTGCATCGCACAATCACCCTACCACAGATATAGGACAGGCACGATTAGTCCCATGTCCCAATTTAAAAGGCTAAGGAGGGCTAAGTGGCTTGCCCAATTCTGCTCTTACTGAGATCACAAGGCCTCAAGAGCAAGTGACAGAACGGGGTCTTGCCATCAGGTCTTCTAAGTCAAAATGTTGCCGTGTGGCCAGTGGCCCACGTGGTTGCCTCCCAGGCCAATGCGACTACTGTTCTTGGAGACAGCATCGAGGAAGCTGGTCCAATGAGCATCACGAGAGCAGTCCTGGGGCTGCCCTTTAACTGCCGAGATGGATACAGATTTACAGAGGTTGACCCTGGCTGGTATTTGGGGATGGATAATTACTTTCACTTACTAGATCCCAGGTTCTTCAGCTAAATATTTACTGCCCAAAATTCTGCCCTTTCCAACCAATTCTGAACACGAGTGTGTCACAGGCAACTATGTGCCATAATTCATTTAAGGCAACCATAAATCTAAGGCTTCCACTAGAAATGATGCAAAAAATTAATGGAACATGAAATCAAGTAAATGCAATCGAGTACAGTAATTAGTTCATATTTTAATCCTCAGGTCTGTTTATTATCCGTCAATTGGCGAGCAATTAAGTCGGCACCATTGAGATGATTAGCTTTGTTTCAGCAAAAGTTTATCGATATGTCAGAGCAAATGAATCTGGGGGTTTTAAATGGCTTTATTTTGAATTGTGGAGCAGCACATTCATGGTGCAGCTAGACATATAATGACTTAATTTTGCAATATTATTATCTAGATTACTTATATTTAATATTACTGAGCTGTTCCAGATGATCATTGGGGAGAGTGGGCTAGGAGGCAGGATTCAAACTATAGTCAAGTGGCTTAGATCCGTAGGTTCTTAACACAATAGTGTGATTGCCTTTTCATACTGAGAGCAAACAAAGGATCTTTACGGCATTTCACTTTCTCCCTTAGTCTTCCAATCATTAATTGCCACATTTCTTGCAAGCAGGCACTATTATGGTTCTTACATTGGTGGCGTTTTTTATTGGGGGTGACTTGGTGACTTCTAAATCCTTCTCCCCACGGACGCTCATCAGTGCCCATGTTCATAAAATAATATACCCAAGTCTTCAGCTCTCTGAGGTGGTGGAAACACACTTGTGTTAGTGCTCCGCTCACGAAGGCAGGGAACCTGAGTATCAGGGTAACCTGCTTTACTGGGTAACGAAAGCCGATGACCTAAAAGGGTCTTCTGAATCTTGGGGTTTGATGCAATTTAAAATTTTATTTGAAAAAATGAAAAATTCCACACTGAGAGTCAGGAAGCTTGGGTCCTGGTTGTAATTCTGCTGCTGAACCTTGGTGACTTTGGGGAGGTCTCTCGTCCTCTCTAGCATCCGATTTGTTTTTGTTTTGTTTTGTTCAGTAAGTGGGTTGGAAGAGATGACCTCAATGGGGCCTCCGACACTGATGCTTTGTATGTGAGCTTTTTCCATATGAAGCAAAACTTGTTCTTTCTGATAGCAGGTCTGTATCTTGAGGTGGGAGATACGGTCTTTGGTGGAATCTCTAGAAATTTTAATGAACTGTTGACACCGGTGAGAGCAGTAGTGAGTGGATTATTCTTACTTCACACCTTCTTTTCCAATTGATTTTAGTCCTGTGGTGTTGGAAGTGGATAGAAAAAAGTGGAGCTAGTTCACAGAGGTGTTAGAAGCCGTGCCTAATTGCAGTGTCATTGGTCACCACATAAAGGAAGACCCATTCAACACTTGTAAAGCTGTAATGGTGATGGTCTCCATGGCGACAGTTAGGTTCTAGGATAAGCCTGGATCAAGTCCCAGTTTAATACTGTCTGTAATAGAACACCTCCTTTCCTGCTTTAGACGAGCACGAGGGGTTAGATCAGAGTCAAGTGAAGGAGGATCGTGCTGGTCAGAACGTCCTCCTGGTGGGACCAGTCAGCATTATGATGCAGGTTAAGATGAAGTCAACGGGATAATGAGCTGACCTCAGCAAGGTGTCCACTCTCTTAGGCTGTCCCCGAGTGCGCACCTCGAAAACTGGCAATGCAGAAAGCTGCTGACGTGAGTGGGCTGTCCTTCCCCAAGAGTAATTGTAAAAATGTCCAGAGGGAAAACTTCCTCCTTTTGCACTGGCGTCATCATCTGCTCGCTGGTGTTGTCGTAATTTGCCCTACCGCTGTGTGGGCTTCTGACCTGTTTGCTTTGCTTCTTGAAGGCCGATTTGCTCACTCAGGGAAGGGCTGGCTCCTGGAATTCAGGATCGGGCTTCTAGCATCGGCAAAGGCGAGTTCCCTGATCTGATCCTGGGAATAATCCCAGGGCCTAACCGAGAAATCTAAATGAATTGTTCGAGCACACCAGCTATCAACTGTTCTGTTATTCTTCCCAGGTACCCTGAAGAATTCGCTTACACTGTATTTGTAAATAATTTAACACAAAATGCCTAGAATTTCTGTTAATATCGACATTAACTTTATCAGGTTTGCCATTGTGACAACAGAATTTAATTAATGATATACTGGGCATAATTTAGGCACTCTGAAAACTACAGTCTTTCAAAACTATCTTCCTTTGCTTATTCAATCTCTTTGTTCAACAATATCTACCAGGTGCCCAAAACGTGTATGGAAAAGTATTAAAAAGCACAACCCACCCCGAATGCAGGGAGGTGAGAAGCCTGGGAAGCCAGGGTCCTCTATGAGATTGAAGGCTCCTTAATGGCAGGCCCCACTGGGCTAGGGCCCAGAGAAGGCGAAGAGTCATTCTTAAGGGGTGTGTGGATAACCCTTGGCCTATATTAAGCAAAGCTGTGAATCAGAAGGGCTGAGCTAAGTCCAGCCTCAAACATTTAATTGTCTGGATGGTCTTGGGCCTCAGTTTCCCCAGCCGAAGGGATAATACTAAGGGCAACCTCACTGAGCTAGTGTTTACTGATTAACTGGGAGAATATATATCATCGTGGTTTCGATTTCATTCACGGTAAAAGCCAAGTGCGTACAAAGTCCATGCAAAGGGTACAGGATCTGCAGCAGCCCCCGGTCCCAGGCATGTGTCTCTGACCTCCCACGCCCTGTCACCACATACATGTTCTTGCTGCTCTAGCTCTTCTTGGAATGCTCACAGCTCTTTCCCACTTCAACGGCATGGTACTGGCTGTTGCTCCTGCCAGGAACGGCCTCCCCCTGGACATCTCCATGGCAACCTCACAAATGCCGTCCTCTCAACGAGGCTGACACTGACCACCCTATTTACACTTGTAACTCACTACCGCCACTCCTCATCCTCTGAAACCCCTTACCCTGATCTATTTCTTTTCCCACAGCATTTTTTAGATTCTAACTTTCCATATAAATTTACTCATGTGTTAGGTTTATTGTTTGCCTATCCTCACTAGACTGGAAGCACCTGACAGGCAGGATTTTTCTTATTTTATTTCCTGCACAGCATGTGGTAGGCACTCAACCATAATTTGTTAACTGGTTGAATAAACGAAATGAAAGGAAGCTGCAAAGCAAGTAAACAGTGGCCAGGCTGTGTATTTCCAGTACAGGTGACACTTCTCTGGGCGGGAGCTGGGCTGTGGAGCTCAGCAGACGGCAGGAGCACAAGAGTCACGTGAAGAGAGGATAAAATCAACAGTGGGCTCTGGCTACAGGTACCCCGTGAAGCGGCTGGTGCAGTTCTTAGTGTTCCTTCTTACCCCTTTGAAAAGAAGAACCTAAGGAAGGCCTGTAAAATGAACACCTCCGATTTCCCACAAATAAGAAAGATAAGAAAGATACTTCTTGTCTGCCTCACTACTCCAACTTAATCCACAGGCGTGATTCTATTCAAATATTATCTTTTGCCTGGTTAATGTATTTGTTTCTTTTCATAAACACCCTACTTTATACTGGACATTAATCTAGTCACTTAGACATGATTAGCAAGCTAAGGGTCTTACTTATTAAAAACAGTTAATTTTCCCTTCTTAAAAAAAAAAAAAAAAAGAGACATTTGAATCCCTGAATATGCTCATTTATCACCAACCCCCAACAAGGCATCCAGGAGTTCTCAGTGTACGACATGACTAATTTTTATAAAAACACAGTTGCTGACTGTGTCGTACATCCACGCAGTTTTATAAAACAAAGCAAATGATTACCATCAATTACAATAACCTCATTAGACAAGATGGCAATTAATCTACAGCTCTTCAGATAACGACTGTTGCACGGTGCCAGGGAAAATGCCTGGCATTAATTGACTTATCACGATCACAATGATAGATGGGGCAGATGGCAATGTGATTAGTCATCATCAGCAGAATAAACACATCCTTTGTTGCTTGAAGCGACTACTTGGTCCTCTCAGTAGACAGCCAAAAACAAAGACCAAAGGTGTCTATGAAGATAGCACGAAATAAAAATAAAACGTTTAACCTACAGGATGGGACACGTTTACTTTAACTGGCGCTAACCTTCAGTAGAATCCGACTGGAAGACATTTTCTATAAGGCAATCATGGATTGTGTAGAATGTCAGCATTAGAAGGTGCATTAAAGCTAAAAGGATGTGAGTTGCTTCTATGAAGTCCTTAAATTCCATTCCATGCTTAATAATCCCACTGATGGGAATTCACTATTTTCAGAGACAAACTCATCCCATTGACTGATAGCTCTCATAGGTAGAAAATATATTTAGCTGACCTCTGCTTTTCTGGAACTTCTACCCATTGACCCTAGGTATTTTCCCTCATACCACAAAGAAGATGCCAAACTTTTCTTTCTCATGAAAGCCCTTTAAATATATCTCAAAGGCCAAATGCCTATCCAACTCCTTTTCATATGACATTGATTTGGTGCTGCCAACATTCTAATCTCCTGCACCGAAACCTACACCAGTTTATAGACCAGTCATACTAAGACTGCTCACACTGAGTGGGAGGGGCTGGGGAAGAAATGTGATACAGCTGATGTGGTCTAGCCAGGGCAAGTCTTACTGCACTCACGTTGAGGTTAATGCTCAAGTTTGCCTTGGGGCAATGGATGTATGTGTGGCTACGCTGCTTGGGAAGCTGTTCTCCAAATCCCATCTGTCTAGAAAGCACAAAGCTTTGCAATTTCCAGCTGTATTTCCAGCTTTGTTGATTAAGTCCCAGTTTAAGAAACTGGGATAATTTAGGTAGAGCCTGAGCTGAAATTGGCACAGTGGTCACTAACCAAAATCTCTTGGGGGAATTTTTACAAATGCACATAGTAGACCCCACTCCGGGAGACTCTGATTCAATTGCTTTGGGAGGAGGGCTCAACTGTAAATATTTTGACAATGATCCCCCATTAATTCTGATAGGCAAATATTTTCTTCACTGAGAACACTTAATAATGTACTATTGTGAGAGTGCTTCACAAATCTCATCATCAGACTCCTGGGAACTTCTAAACCACGATGCCTTGAAGTGTTTGCTACTGTGGTCTGGGGTAAGCCTAAGTAAATGAACACATTGACAGGTCAAATTGTTTTATGCTTCCTTTAAGGGTTTTGGAAGTGGTCGTTTACCCTAAAATTGTAGATTATATATAAATTACAGAGCGCCCTTACTACATATTCAAGAAACAAGCAACTCTAAGAAATTTTACAACGTAAAGATTTTAACCAAGTAACCATCTATATTTTTTCATTCACTCATTGAATAAATTCTTTCACAGGTTCATTTTCACTTTGAGACAGTATTATGATAGGCACTGGAATATAACAGTACAGGGCAGGAGAAAAACAAAGAAATAACTGCAAACAAATGAGCAAGAGAGTCAACAAATAACTTGTGGTTTTAAAAGGATGAGTTTATCTAGTTTTGCATACCCTCTAATTCAGATTGGCCAATTCCAGTCACTTTCAGTTCATGAGTTGTTGCCCTACTCAAGGATCTGTAACTCCTGGGATTTTCTCACTACAATGCCTTTGGCAGACATCTCTAATCAATCCTAGAATTTCTGCAACAGATTCAGGGAGGAGACCCATATTCACACTCGACCCGGTCCTCTAAGCAGACATTACTAATTGATCACTGATGAAATCTATATGCCGCTTCCGCAATACGCAGTGCCCTGACTCGCAGTGGTCCCTTTACTGTCCCTCATTTCCTGCTTTATCTTTGTTGTCTGTCAACTACTGAGTACTGGTGCTCCTCACACCTGGACTCCCAGTTAATTTTCAAAATAACCTTGAAAGATGTCTAACTCAGCCTTAGAAAGATCAAGTAGCCATCTCAAGATCACACATTTAGTGTGTGTCAAAGCCGGAGGTCCAAACTCAGGTTGCGTGACCCCAAACCTGATGCTTTTAAAATTGTTCTGCATCACGTCTCTTCTCAAGAAACTCTGATCAAAGGTGAAGCTTCTCCCAACCCCTTCAAGTAAAAGGCCTTTGTACCTCTCCATTATGGCATGACATTATCCTTGAATGATTTGAATATAATGCTCTTTGAGCTCCTCTGTGATAGGGGCTCTGTCTGTTTTGATGTCTGTATTCCTGGTAACTAGCAGAACACCTAGGAAGGTTCTCAGTTGATGCACTTTGAACAATTATTAAAATCTGGCCACTGGACTCATTAAGGTTGTGCATCTCTTTCTCAGTGTATGGTCTTATGATATTAAAAACAGCCACATTTAAATAGGATCTTGATTAAAAAAACTTAAAAGTCCAAGTTGATAACGAGATATGGACTTCTGCTATTTCAAAGCTGTCTTGACATCAGTCATTGAGAACTCTTAAACAGAAACCTAGTTATAGGATATTTAGCATATAAGTACGCCTGGTCCCTAGTTGATAACCAACCTTAAGTGTAACAGAGGTTAAAAGAGGTCAAGTAAAATAACACCTTGCTTGTCAAGCGTCATAACACAGATGTTAGCTGTTTACACTGTAGCTCTTATTTTATAATTGAAACTGCGGTTTGGCTCACTGCTATGACTGGCGCTCTGTCTGAGTTGCCGGTAGCATATAGTGACACCATTTATGGTGACTATTTAGTTGCTTGACATTTAGTTCACCAATAAATAATAGTTTTGTGCAACTAAGACCCATTCTACCAGAAGGGACAATTGTGGAATCTATGCTATTGTATGTGACAAACCCAAGGCTGATTGCCCGGATAGAAGTAAGTGAAGATGAACTTGAAAGGTAAGGGTCTTTGGGGTTCAAACAATGCTGTGGAGATAACTTAGGGCATGAGTCACAAGAAGGGTGATGATGTGTCAGAAGGAAATATTCAGTGTCATTGTGGCCTTGCCTGGTAAACACTGGAAGTCTCTTTGGAGACTTCCGGGTCAACGTGCAAAAGACATCGAGAAAGAAGGTACAGGCCTTCTCGTTTCATGGATTCGAGAGAAATCTTTCCATCTGTTATCCCACCACAGATGTACACAGGCACCATATCTCATGAATTAGAACTTAACTTCAGTGCTTCAACAAGCCCACCTACCTCCCCAGAGAAGGCTTGTCCGTTGAGGAGGTGCTCTGAACCTTGGCTATCCTCACTCCCAAAGTGGAGCCGGATCTCCTCTAGCCGGTGGCTGTATGTCATGGGCCCTCCTGATATATTGACCAAGTGCTCCTTGTCCAGGCGCAGGGACACGTGTCTTCCAGTGTTGTACATGGTCCCACTGACCTGTAAGGCAATGGGCGACAGGTCAAGCAAGGCTCTCCTTCCATTTCTCACAAAACCCAGCATGGTGCTTAGCCCCATGCCTTTGGCTTCCTCTTGATGAGAAGACATCGGGTTGAACCTGCACGTGCGGTAGGGAGCAGCAGCCTCCCCAGAGGGCAATCCTGCCCTACCCGACTTTAAAGTACTTTCCGTGCAACATAAACCACGCTATCATCTAGGAATTTGAGGCAGAAACACAAAGGAGACCTCATCAACTGTGACTAACGTTTTGGACATTGCACCTTATAAAAATTAACCTGTCTTCTTACCATAAATATTTGGAAAGTAGAGATGCTGCAAAAGTTCAGATCTCATGTATGAAAATTGCAGAAGGCAGTTACAAGTGAGATGCTACCAAGGTCAAATGAGAGACAAGGAAGCCAAAACGGATGAACAGGAAGGAGCAAACCCTAGTGGGAGACTGAAGGCTTAGGACTGCAGTTTCGAATGTCCAGTCCAGTGTGTCTTGGTTAGGTCCCTCTGTCACCTCTGCAGCCAGATGCTGCACAGAATGAGAGCTCTGATCTTTCCTCACAGCTGGCGGCCTCTGTGCTAAGCCACAGAAGATTCATACAAGATCCCTCTTTCAAAGATTCTCAGATTTGCTCCTCACTCCCAAGTCCATCTTGCTTCAGTCCCTGCAACAGGCTAACCTTACGGCTTGGTGTTACTTTTCCTTCTTTCCTCCTTGTACTTGATGTTCAGCTTTATGTTCCTATTACCTTAGTATCACTCAACACTTGATTCTAGAACATTCGTTCCTACCTGTGACTTCTATTGCCTTAGTCTTTTGGGCTGACTTAGCTCTAGGAGCAGATCTAAAGCTTAAGGAAGACTTTGAGCGGGTCTGGCTGGCTTGCTTCTGGGATATTGGATGCAGAGCTTCTTGCGTTTTCTTACTCTGACTCTTTGGGGTCCAGCCTCCTGTCCCATGGATTCCTTAAGGGCTTCACCTAACTTTCGATATCTTTATAGCACCAGCCTTACCTGCCCCTCCACCTTTCTGACACTAGGCTTGGAAATGATCAGTCAGTTTAGTTCTGCAGAATGCTCACTGTGGCAAATACTCCACGTACTCATATGCTGCCATCATGCCATAAGGTAGAGCCCATGGGACTGGTGTTGGTCATGGGCCGTGAAGGGACATGACAAGTGTCACTTCCAGGCTGAAACAATGAAACGCTTAGGCGCAATTCTCCAGTCTCTCTCTTTCCCTGCTACGTCAACCAAGCAGGTGACGCAGAAATAACGTAAAGGCGGTGCAGCTACAAGACGGACCCTGTGTCAGCCCGGGTCCCTGGCCGATGATGTGCAGACTGCAAAAATGGCCAGAATTCTTTCCCTCCCTGTGACTGCGCTCGGTACAATGTGGCTTTGTAGCTGCTCCCACCAAGATCGGGAACTATTTCTTCATCCTTTGAATCAGGCCTTGTCACTTGCTTTGGCCACTAGCATGTAGTAGATCTAACGTGCCCGTTCTGAGAGTAGACCTCTACTTTCTCCCTCCTTCTTGGGACCTTGAGACGACCCTGCAAATAAGGCTGAGCCAGCCTGCTGGGGGATGACCCCATAGTGAGAAGAGCCATCCAAGAAGAAGCCATTCTAGGCTCGCCATTCCACGGATCACCCACCAGCTGACCGGTCCAGACAAAGTCTGCTCAGCCTGGCCCAGGCCAGAAGAACTGCCCACAGGCCTGTCGGCTTGGGAGTGACATAATTGGTTGTTGAAAGTCTCTAAGTTTTTGGGTCATTTGTTCTGCGGCAAAAGCTAACGGATGTACGTTAAGTCGATCATCTTCTCTCTCCTGTGAGTCTGGAACTATTCACAGAAACTCTGGACGGTCTCTGCTGAGTATGTGAACTGGAGAGTCACACAGAGCCCAGACGGTTAACCTCAAAGGCTGCTGGAGCGAAAGAAAAGAAAAGCAGATGTGCCAACAGTGACAGAGGAAACCGCGCAGAGAGAGACGAGAACTGGGGAGAATGGCTACTTTCAGAAAATTCTGCACCTCCTGATTCCAGTTCTTTTATGAGACCTGGGCTGTACTTTCTCAGGTACTTTGTCAATGAATTAATACTTTTCTTAAGTTATCTATTCCTTGCAACCGAATGATCCCTGTCAAAGACTCCGGTCCTGTTCTCCAGTCTCAAATAAATGCATATTTAGTAAGTATGAGACAAAGAGAACTTATCTTTTTCTTGTCCTGATTCATGAATTCCTTTGCAGTAAAATGATTAGAAATACATTTGTTTGACATTGCATCCCCCTTTAAGTAAAATATATTTTTAAAATTAATAAGATAATATACAGGCCTTATGGTAAAGAAGATATAGAACTGCTCAAGAAAATAAAAATCACCCACAACCACTTAACCAAAAATCGCCACTAATACTTTAGTATATGAACTCTTCACACTCATAACTATATATACCATATTTTAACGAGATCATTTTACATATGTATATAGATAACAGATATTTTTTGCATGTATGATTTTACATATAAATTATATAACCATATATAATATGGGAATGTATTATTAATAAATAATAACATAAGCATATTGTACATTATTTTTACTAACAGGAATATTTTCAGGTTATTAACTGTTCTTCTGCATTATCACTTACAGATGGTTGTATAATATCCCACTGTAAAAATACATAACTTATTGTGGAATTTTTATATCCCCTTCCCTTTTTCACTGTTGTACAAAAATAATGCAATGAGCATCCTTATAGATAATAGTTTGACCAAAACAGGGCAATTTCATTAGGTAAATTCTGGGTGTACTAGCACGCACATTATTAAAGTGCTCACGGCCCAGCGCCAAGTACATCTGCTCAGGAGAGGAGGCCCCACAGATCTGGGCTGGATCTCTCTGATTCTCTCCCAACGACATGAAGAACAGGACCATGAGCTTCAACCCGTAACACCCAGGGGCACCTATGGTGTGCAGGTAGTGTGAGGAGAGATGCCCTGTCCCACTGGGCAGGTGTCTTGGGCTTCCCTGCACTTCTAGAAATCCTTGCACCTGTGTCTGTTGAATGTTCCTAAGGAAATCATTGCCCACTGAATCAAGGTGGTGACAATGTCGCATGCTTGTCCACATATTCACAATACTCAGACAACACACGGGCACGTAGCCAATGGAAGAATCAAGGCCTCTTGAGTCAAAAGATTCCCAATCTGCTTCTCGGGGGCCTTGCGTAGCTAAGTTAATTTCATGAAGCCTCAGTTTCCTTAACTGTAAGGTTGAGATAAGGATATCTCCTCCATGAAAATGAGAGATGAAAAAGCCGTGCGGCATATATTCAATAGAAAACAAATGTCAAGATGATAAAAGCAAACCTCTCCTTATCAGTAATTACTTTAAATGTACATGATTCAACTTATGTGAGGTTCCTAGCGTAGTCAAAATCACAGCGACAGAAAGTAGAATGGTGGTTGCCAGGGGCTGGGGGAAGGGAAGAATGAGGTGTGATTGCTTACTGGGCTTAAATATTCAGTTTTGCAAGATGGAAAAAGTTCTGGAGATGGGTGGTTGCACAACAGTGTGAATGTACTTAATTCCACTAAAATGTACACGTAACAATGGTTGGCATGGTAAATTTTATATGCATATTCTATCGCAATAAAAGTTGGGAAAAAATGTCCCCAGTGAGGTTGTGATGAGAAATAACTAAAGAAAACATGTAATTTTCATTCTATTCCCTTAATTTTGACTTGTTGCATGGGTGCCTCGCCAATGTTGAAGGACCCACGTTGACTTTCCGTGCTTCCCAGGGCCTGGTGGGATGCAGTGTTGCTCACTGAACGTCACCGTGAAGAACTTCAATGGGCTTTCGCATGGCGACATGTCATGCGTCTCCCATTTCGGATTTTAAAGCTCCAGGTGTGAGGTGCATTCAAGATCATTCTGAAGGCCATGAAGCAAACACAAAACCAGGGTGGTCAGGAATAAAACACTGCGCCTTATAGTTCTCCGCTGCCCTTCTAGACACCAGCTGCTCACAGGACTCTGTATCCTTTCTCCTCCCTCCCTCCCTCCCTCCCTTCCTTTTTTCCTTCTTTGTCAGTAATTCATAAAATAGTCAATGTGTGTGACTAGGTGCTAGGAGCTGGCTGTAGGAGTAAAGCCAGGCATCGTCCCTGCCCTCATGGAGCTCACACTCTCCATTACGTAGAGACCAGAGCAGAGGGAAAAAAGTGAGAGGGAATCCATCAGAGTTCTGCCATTTGCCTATGTGTTCTTACAATTAGATGCAGTGCCCCCTTATCCCCACTGTTTCCCTAGACACCAAAATAACGTTAATTTGTATTAATCAAAAAAAGCTGTGTAGCCATGGTATGGTTTGTTGCACTTTAATTTAAAAATAAAGGCTTGACAACATTATGTATGATATCTGACGGTACATCTGCACTGTAGTAATTAACACTGCCGCAGTGTCATTTCGTCTGTGATGATAATTACTGTGTTTTCAGTGAACTACGTTGGTGCACAGCACGTTGAAAAAGTTGTACGATGCAGACCAGGAGACAGAGCCCATGGAGAAGCTGATGCTGCAGGGGATGTCCAGGTTGCCTCTGGCTGCCTCACAGCTCTCCTTTTTGTTATATTTTGCTCCACTGCAAAATTAGATGGGAGAGGTATGCAATGCTCCTTCTACAAATGAGGGACCTAAGTGCTGTTGGTGAACGCTCAGTGACTTTTCCAGGACTGCACAGCTGGTAGTGGTGGCAAATCCAGGTCTTCTGATTCTACGTCTAATGACCTAAGGGAAAGTTTATTTAGAAAGTTACAGAGGTAGAAGAAGTGAGCTGTACAAGGAATGGGCTCAGGAAACAAGTTCTAGAGGCAGAAGAAGGGTCCTCGGGGCTTAGAAAGAGGAAGGCAAAGGTAACGCACCTGGGGGGGAAGAGGGGACGGGAAAGGTGCAGGCGTGACCACAGAGGGGAAGAGCGCAGGCTGGGTCCTTCATCTTGAGGGTTTTAAAGGCTGGGAGTTGAGGGGAGGTTTTAGGGGAGGCTCTCAATAGAATATTCATCAGCTTTAAGCTAATACGTTCAAATGAGATGTAGTCCCTGACTTCATTTGTCCTTGGATAAGTCTGATGATCTTGAAATGAGCAGATGCGAGTATCTCAGCTTATTTCAGGTGAAAACCATGTCAGGGACTTTCATTTCTCCTCCAGCCTGGAGATTCAGGGCCGGGGCCGGGGCCGGGGCAGAAGAAGAGGCAGCGGGGTTCTGTTTTCAGGATTGCAGAGGACTGGGGTGAACACTCGGCTGATGAAGTTCATCCTAGGAAGAGGCCTGGAGAAACCTGGAGACCAGGGAAGTCCTTCAGTCTCCCGACCTGCAGACATGTACAGTGGTTTGAGACTGTGTGGGGCTATCCATACAGAGGGAAGCAGGTAACAGATGTCCCACGGATACGTCTGTCAAGACTGCACGTCAATCAGTATTATCTTGATAACTTGAAACCATTTCAAGCAATGTGTTCTTTTGCCAAGCAAACAATTTACCTCCAGTTTATTCTTTTGGTAAAACTGGATCGTCTCTCATAGCAAATATAGTGCTTTGCAGCAGCCAGGACCTCTTATTAATGGACTCATCTCCTCTTTCATTCTGGTGACACTGCTGTATTAGAGGAAAATTAATCTGTTCAGTGTGTTCTTAAGGAGAGCTATTGTTCTTTGGAAAGAAGCAACAATCCTGTTCATAAGAGTTGACATCTTGGTATGAATCCTTACTTTGTGTTGGATATGGTGCTAAGTTCGGAACCTGAAATTAATTGTCACAATTTCTCCCTACCAAACCCAGCACCAAATACAGTGTGATACTTAGGCCCCTGCCATTTGCTTCCTTTTGGATGGGGAAACGTGAGGCTTCCCCTGCATGTGGGGTGGAGGCCTCCCACAGGGCGTGCGTGTATTCCTCGGCCTCTATGGTGCTCTTCTGCCCAACAGCAAACAGCACATCAGCAGGGTAGCCAGACCTTGACCCCGCATGTCTCTGGCTCTAAAGCCTGTGCTTTCAACCACCGAAAATTATTAGATTGCACAGCTTATTTTGCAACAGCGCAATATCACAGGTTTTCTTTAAATATGGGTTGACAGAGTAGGAGCCCCACAGTAGTTTAGAGTTGAGAGTGTTTGGGATCATTTATTGCATTAGCCAAGGTTTTCTAGAGAAACAGAATCAGCTGGATGTGTATATGCGTATAGGAAGAGATTTATTTTAAGACAGTGGCTGGTGTGATTATGGAGGCTGGCAAATCCGAAATCTGTAGGGTGACCTGGCCAGCTGGAGGATGGGAGAAGAGCCAATGCTGCAGCTCAAGTTCAAAGGCCATTTGCTGCAGAATTCCTTCTTGCTTCAGGGAGACCAGTCTTTTTGTTCTATTCAGGCTTTCAACTGATTGGGTGAGGCCCACCCATAATATGAAAGGCAATTTGCTTTCTGCAAAGTCTACTGATTTAAATGTCTATCTCATCCAAAAACACCCTCACAGAAACATCCAGAAAAACGTCTGACTAAAGATTGGGGCACCATGACCCAGCCAAGTTTTTTTTTTTTTTTAATATGCCTTAAACAATTTATTTATTTATTTATTTTTAGAGACAGGAGAAGGGGAGGAGAAAGAGGGGGAGAGAAGCATCAATGTGTGGTTGCCTCTAGTGCACCCCTTACTGGGGACTTGGCCCACACCGGGCATGTGCCCTGACTGGGAATTGAACCGGCAACCCTTTGGTTCGCAGGCTGGTGCTCAATCCACTGAGCTACACCAGTCACAGCCAGCCAAGTTAATGTATAAAATTAACCATTATGCTTAAACTTCAGATCTCATTTGCTTTCTTTACAACATCTTATTTAAACAGCTCTTAACCAAAGAGTTGTGCTGATATCAAACACAATACGTTTATACATGTAAATTATATACAATATATAAATAATATTTCATAATTGAAAAACTCAGTTGTACTGTCTGTTCTCCAAACCTCATTCATACAGAAAGAGTTTGAAATAATGTACATCTGAATTACAGAACAATTATTAATAAACAATTTAACTTGTCAAAAGCTATGTGCGCATCACGGTAGATTTATTCTTGAGTCTGTATGGAACCACAGAGAACGATTCTTGTATAAGTCCCTCATGCTTTCTAACTTCCTGTTTCCAGATGGAAAAAAACAGAAGGTACATCCCCCCCCCCCCCACCACGGCCCCACACCCCCCAAAGACCCAGTAATAAGCTCTTCACAAAATAAAGATATTGAAGAGCTTTTGGTTTAATGGAGATAGCACTTGCAGGGTTGTTGTTTACTGTAGATATCGAAGCCTGAGTAAACCTCCTCACCTTCAGAAATTCCAAAAGATTCAATAAGTAGTTATTTACTTGGTGTGATACAAAGCTTATGTGAGTTTTCCAGTATATTCTCTCTCAAGGAAGTCTGACCCAAGTCTCCTCAAATATACTCAGAAATAATTTCCCACAGCTTAAATGGAAATGGAACACTACAAACGGAGTAACAGAAAGGAAACAGAATCCCAATTGTGTAAAAAGAAGAGATTGTCATCTGACTTGCATTCTCAACACGGAAGATTAGGGAAGGCAGGGTAGAGGGCGCCCACACGTTTGAGGACTCTCTGTGTGTCAGTCAGATGGCATGCCACTTTATAGATCAGGAAACGAGGTACAGATGGCCCAGGAACTCTACTCAAAAGTACAAGGGGAACGGCGACAGGACTGAAATTCAAAAGGAGTCTTTACGACCCGAAGCTCACGGTCTTCCCGCCGTCTCAGAGAGCAACTTCATAGCCACCACAGAGAGACTGCAGGCTGTTTCTCACTGACCTTGTAAATTCAGGCATTTAATAGTGGTCTTTCCATTTATTTTTCTGTGTGGAGTTGGCACAGGCCCTGCTCACGTGGAACGCAGGAGTGCTGGTATTCTGGCCTTTAGGATACAGCCTTACGTAGCAGATTGCCTTTTACTATAGTGTGAGGGAGCACAGTGGGCTGGCGGGTGTAACCCTGACACCCACAACAGCAGCAGCGACTACGGTCTATTCCAGGCCTCGTACTCAGTAGCTTCGTATTTAACCCTCGCACTGCCCACGTGAGGGAGGCACAGGGGAGGAGATGGAGGCTCAAAGAAGTTAAATGACTACGTAAAGCTCCAGTTAGAAGCTGGCAGAGCTAGAATTCCAGCTCAGGCCTGTTTGACTCTGAACTCTACAGCTCTTGAAAGAAAAGTCTGAATTAGGCAGAGAGTGTTAGGGAAATCATGTAGTTTATAAGTAACTTCTGTGATTGGAGATAAATTCTTAAAGCCCAAATATGGTGTCCCCATGGATGTACCGGATTGGGTTGAATTTGGCCAGGCCTGGCCTGAATACTCTCGGGGATTTTGCCATCCAGGACAGCAAGAGGAAATCCCAATCCCCACTCGCTGGGAGTTGAAAGACGGGTCATACCTGCCTACACTAGTGTTGGCTTGGCAGCTGGGTGGCCGGGCCCATAATGATGGCTCAGTGCCTAGAGGAGTTAGTGAAGAAGGTCCAACCGATGTGTCATATAAATCAGGGGTCCTTTCTTCGCAACTGAGGTTTCCTATTACGTGTTTCTGACCGCTCTGCTGAGGTGTGTAATAGGTCTTCTTCGAATGTAATTAGTGAGTCTAAGAGATTTAAGGCCAGCACTTAGTCTAGTATCCTGCAGAGTAGCTCGAGATGCCAAAGGGTTGATTTGTAAAGGCTGAATGAAAGGGGCCAGTGGGCTGCTCGTTCCCATAAGCACTCAGAGGCATCACTGCAAGGAGAAAGAGTTGTGGTTTTCACTGGCCTCACTGCAGCGTAGCATACACACGCATTGGCAAAATTAGGGTCGTGTGGATCCTAGAGTCGAAGGGACTTCAGAGATAATCAAGCCCAATCTCTTACTCAATAAACCAGGAAGCTGAGACACAGAGAGGTCGGGAGGCTTGTCCAGGGTTGCAGGAGAAGTCCGTAGCAGACCCAAGATTAGATATCGACCACTGGACTCTGTTCCTTAATCTGTGGGAAGCACATCTCCCTTTCCTCTTATTCTTTTGCTTTTCTTTAAATTCTTGTATGTTGAGGGTATACAGCATATGGACTTGGGAGTTAGAAATGCTCAAGAACTAAGGGTGTGTATACACGAATACCGTAACCCCTGGAAAAATAGAAAAAAAAAATTCAGCCTGACATCTGGACATAGCATTTACATGATGTCATTCATTTGGGTACGGGGCTCTTCTCAGCGCTTGCCTAGGTGTTTTATGCTATGAAAATTTCAGAGCAATGATTAAAGATGGAGGAGATTAGCCGCTGAGGACAGAGATAGAGATAAAGGAGGAGGAGCACTGGGAGAAGGCATATTTGTAATGCAGCTTGCAAAGAAAACAGAGGATAAATATTTGGAGCTCTTGGGTTGGGGCTATCAGGAAAAAAGTGGCTGAGACGTGGGTAGGGAAGAACATAAAACCCGCCTGGAGTGATCTGCTTTGAGTTACCATAGATGCAGTTGTGTGGGAGGGCTGAGGAAGTGCTTCCAAGATCTCACCCGCTGCTCTAACCCTGGAGGGGGGCTAGAGGTTTCTTCTGTAGTCATGCCAAGTTTATTCCAGGCTTTCTCTAGCTCATCAATCTGAGTCAGTCTGTATTTCCTATGCAAAGAGACCAGGATTTGGGAGTCAACACTGAAAAACCAGATCACATGTGCTGCTCATTATGATATTAATCCTATTATTATTATTAAGATAGAAATTTAACCTATGTGTGGTAACACTGACACTTCGAACAACGGATACTTTCTTCATGAACTCTGCGGGGATGTTAGGCGGTAACACTGTAGCAAAGCAGCTCTTGATGTAACCGGTGCTGGTGGTTATGACCAGAGGCAGGAAGAACAGGTTTGAAAGAAGCTGCCTGGTCCGCAAGGGTCCGGCTCTGTGAAGAGCGGCTGCTCGTCCTCCATCCTCCTAAAGGGGACATTGGGTGCGTGGTTGCCATTAAGTTGGGCATGTTCTTGATGCACCGAGTAGTTGGTACTGAAGCCCTTTACCTGTGCCTGAGCCTCGCTTAGTTTCTGACCAGGGTAGGGGACCCCAGAGAGTGGTGTCTGGAATGATTTTTTCCCCTAATGGTCCTGGATTATGGGTTTCCAGGTGTGAGTCCCATGTACTATTTGTCTATTGAGCCATCGCTGCGAACCAATGATTTTATTAATTTAATATTATTTAAATAATTTAATACTTAAGGAAAATCAAATAATTTGCCTTGTGCGTCTCCTTAGGTGCTTTGTGGACATTTAAAATCCCTTGTGAAATCTGCGAGGTAGGTGTGGTCTTCACGTGTTCCCGACGAGATAACTGATGGCACACAGAGGATTATGTGACGTGTGAGATGTCACCTAGCTGGTGGGTCAAAGTGCCAGAGTTTGGATGCAGGCTTTCTGATTTCAGAGCTGGTCTCCTACTGCTTCACTGTGCTAACCCTCAATAAGAAGGTCTCACCTGTATCTCCCTGATTCAGTTTGGGTTTCGGGGTTAGTTCTTCAATTCCACCACCCAGATTAAAACTCTGCTTTAAACCTTAGACCGTTAGGGCTTCGAGATCCCACAGAACTCTTGCCACCCCTCTCACTGCTGGTTGTCTGGATCCAATTTTTTTAAAAAAAGATTTTATTTATTTACTTTCTAGAGAGAGGGGAAGGGAGGAAGAAAGAGAAGGAGAGAAACATGGATGTGTGGTTGCCCCTCACACACTCCCTACTGGGGACCTAGCCCACAGCCCAGGAATGTGCCCTGACTGGGAATCGAACCAGCGACCCTTCAGTTGGCAGGCCGGCGCTCAGTCCACTGAGCCACCAGCTAGGGCTGGATCCAACTCTTTTAACTCTTCAGTGAGTGGCTAGAGTCCTCCCCAATTGCATAGAGCAACTAGAAGCAAGATGGTATCAGCCAATTGACAAGCAGTGTCGCCCCTGATGAGAGCCCACCTTAGTTATCTGTCCTAGCTCACATCAGGTCTGGGCTATATACTTAAGTCCTATAAACTTAAATGTATTTATAATTTTTTTTTTGAAAACACAATACAGGCATGTTTGTTTTGATTTACGTTTCCTCTTTCCTGCGGTTATCCCCAGCACCTGAACAATGCTTGGTTTCTGTTTATTGCAAGGTAATATACAAGATGATGCTTTTAGTATCACTTGGGTGCCTGTCCCCAGCTCCGCCCACAGGAGGTACTCAGGAACTGTCATCATCCTCTTCCAGGTGTCCCTTGGCATTCACTTCAACCGACTACGACAAATGTTCGATGCTCGTTGGGGAGATGGGGGCAGCGCAATACAGCGAAGGGTTTTCTTCATCCTTTCCCCACCCTCTATGCCTTAAGGAGTTGCTCTGGAACTGTAAAGACGATAGCATTAAAGCTCTTTCTAAATATACACCGTGCGCTACACGCGACACATCTTCAGGCCACCATTTTCCCCTAAACGATGAAAATTCAAGGTTAGGCCACCTTAACATACTACAATTTGCCGTAGAAAAGTTATTTTCCAGCTTAAAGTCATTTAATTCAGTCCTCGATTCCCAAGGCTTTAGGCAAAGAACTCCAGTTTCCAGTCACTTCCTCTCCAGGGAAGCAAAAGCCCCTTAAGCGAATCTGGCGGGACCTTACGGCGCACAGGCCCCGGCCAAGCGCGCAGATCCCGTTCTCAACTTTGCCCCGAGCGGGCGCTCCGGTCCCACGGGTCGTGTTAGAATCTGCGATGCCGTTTCTTTCAAAGGTAGAAAAAGCAAATGTTTGGAGGACGACTGGATAGTCAGCCTCTTTACGCATTCCTTCCGTCACTGTACAGGGGTTAATCATTTAATGTTTATGTCCCACAGTGTCCCGGCCCCTCGGGACTGTCGCCCAGAGCACGCTGCCGCCCTCTAGGTCTAGGACGCACCCCAAAGCCCGCAGTTTGCCCCTGGGGGAGGAGCCAAGAGGAACCAGGAAAAGGAGGGGCGGGGGTGCAAGACTCATTTGTTTATCTTGAGCCCTCTGGCCTATTGTTGGAATTCTAAAAGTAAACAAAATGATTTTTATAATGAAATAAGGTACTTTGTAGGGAATCACGTCTGATGCTAAATCAGCTTAGGATGTGGGCTGAGGAGCTAGTCCAGAGCAGCAGCCCACTAAAAAGAGAACACAAGCTGCATTTGCAATTTAAATATTCTAGTAGCTACGTCCAAAAAAACGGATCAGTGAAATCAACATTAAGACAATATACTTCCATCCACAGATAAATGGATAAAGGTGATGAGGTGCATACACTGACCCTTGAACAATATGGGTTTAAACTGTGCACGTTCACTTATTCATGGATTTTTTTTCAATAAATACAGTAATTTCTTTATGATTTTCTTGATAACATTTTCTTTTCTCTATCTTTATTGTAAGAATACAGCATTAATATATATAACCTACAAAATATGTGTTAATTGGCTCTATGTTATTGGTAAGGCTTCCGGTCAATAGCAGGCTAGTAGTAGTTAACTTTTTGGAGAGTCAAAAGTTATATGTGGACTGTTTACTGCGCGAGGAGGTTGGCGCCCCAACCCCCGCATGATTCAAGGGTCAACTGTGTATACAATGGCAT
Source organism: Mormoops blainvillei (assembly GCA_004026545.1). Lineage (NCBI taxonomy): Eukaryota > Metazoa > Chordata > Mammalia > Chiroptera > Mormoopidae > Mormoops > Mormoops blainvillei. The sequence goes on from PVJD01009055.1 coordinate 23,048, forward strand.
ATTACTCAGCTATAAAAAAGAATAAAATCTTGCCATTTGAGACAATATGGATGGATCTAGAGGGTATTGTGCAAAATGAAATAAGTCAGACAGAGAAAGACAAATACTGTATGATTGCACATATGTGGAATGTAGAAAACAAAACAAGCAAATAAACCAAACAGAAAAGAAACAGACTCATAGATGCAGGAAACTACAAGCCAGTAGTTACCAGAGGGGAATGGCGAAATAGGTGAAGGAGGTTAAGACGTACAAAGCTAGTTACAAAATAAATAAGTCACAGGGATGTAAAGTACAGCATAGGAATCATATTGTAATAACGTTGTATAGAGGCAGGTGGTAGCTAGACTTATTGTGGTAATCATTTCATAATGTATATAAATACTAAACCACTAGGATGCATACCTGAAACGAAGGGGCTATTATTGTATAGCAATTATACTTCAATTAAAAAAAGGAAGGTATTTCACTGAATCCAATATATCCAAAACATTACTTCAATGTGTAATCTATATAAAAATTATTATTGAGATACTTTCCCTTCTTTTTTCAGAATAAGTATGCATTTCGCATTCAAAGCACATCCCAGTTCAGATTCCCCACATTGTAAGTACTCAGTAGGCACATGTGGTTAGTAGCTACCACGTTGAACAGTGTGGTCTGGCCAGCCTTCCTTTCCAGCGCAGTCTCCCCCGTGCAAGCAGAGCAACATTAGGGAAGGGGTCCACGGGGCAGCTGCTGAGTGGGCTAGCCTCTGGAGCACTAAACACCGCCCCCGGGAGTAAATTAGGAATACAGTGCCAGGGACGCACAGCTGTTTCCCACCCAACTAGCCATCTCCCTATCTGTTCAGGCTTTTCTCCTCTTCCCCTCTTCTTTTCTTTCTTTTTTCTTTCGTTGTGATTCATATTGCACATTTTATGGGGCAACCATGCATAGGAGCAGACAAATGACGGTTGCCTGGGTTAGTAGTTAGAATCCACTGATCTTGAAACCCAGCAGTGCATGGCCCAGGGCTATTTACTAGGAATGTATAATATGCCCCATTATATGAACTATGGACCTCTTCATATTCCTTCTAAGAAGTTGGTTGAATCTGAAAATCACGAATTAAGCCTAGAAGATAAATGACATAAAAGCAGGAAACCATTCCCTCACAGGTGTAGTTGTTGGGGAATCACGGGAGAGCTCCCCAGTGCTTCCATCCACCTGCCTCCTCCTCCGCCTCAGGATTAGACAGCCTCTGTTCCCAACCTGAAGGTCAGTGGTTTAGTCTACATTCATCAAAGCTCTCCATTTTGTCAGTTAACGACGGTGCATTTGAGATTTCACCCTGCTGTTCAGTTTCCACCCTGTGTGTTTCTCAGGGGCTCTCCTGTGTAATAAGCATTTCCTGTGTCTTGAAAGGAAGGCTTAGGGTCTGAAATGGATAAATATCACTCGCAACCCAAATCCAAAGAGGACCCCACCCCTGATGCACTTATCTTACTGGATTCACCACGGTGGCCATTTGCTACTGCAGTCCTTAACAAGTGATGGATGACCCGGTAAAAAGACACTGATTCCTAGAAACAGCGTGCATCCTTTCTAGAAGCAAGCAACCGAGGAAATTACATTTTCTGAGTAGAGGTCGCATCTAGATATACTGTGACTGCCACCACGTCGACATTGCTAGCCTCTCCCGAGCTCTGTGTCTGCCGCTGTGTGTGATTAGCAACTCAATCCTTGCCACTGCCCGGGGAAGCAGATAGTTTTATTGCCACCATTCTGATGAAGAAACTGAGGCTCATCGAGGGTAAATAGGTCACAGAGCTGTAAGTGTCAGAGATAATATACACGAAAGAGCCTGTGGGGACTGCATAGAGGGCTGCTATGGTGGCTCTGAGGAAGGAGAGATGACTTCCATTCAGGAGTACCAGCGATGTTTCCCAGAGGAGCTGGCATTGGAAATGGGCATTGGAGGTGGTGGGATGTAGACATCCAGAGATGCCCAGATTAGGGAGTAGCATCGGCGAAGACCTGGGGATGGGAAAATGCAAGGCATGCAAAGAAAATGGCAGAGGCTACTGGCAGAGTCCCTGGAGCAACTCAAACATGAGCAACCGAGGGTGGGGTGGCACAGGTAACTGAGACAGCAGGTAGCAGACACCTGCTGTGTGACGGGCTCCCTGCTGGTGCTTTACATAACTCATCTCATTTACTTTTCAGCAAAACCTGTGAGGTATAACATATTACTATCTCTGTGTTGCCAATAAAGAACATGGGACTGCCCTGGCTGGGTAGCTTAGTTGATTAGGGCATCATCCTGATACACCAAGGTTGTCGGTTCGATCCCTGGTCAGGGCAAATACAAGAATCAACCAGTGAATTTATAAATAAGTGGAACAACAAATCTCAATCAGTCTCTCTCTCCCTCTCTCTCTTTCTTCACCCTTCCTCTAAATTAAAAAAATTAAAAACAAAAGAAGAGCACCGGATTCCAAGAAGTTAAATAGCTTGACAGCAAGCAACGGAGGGAGGATTTGAGCACACACCTGTCCCACTCTTTCCACTACAATGTGAAATCGTGTCAGAAAAGGACACTATTCCCGCCAAATAACTTCCTGCTGCGTGCTCCGTCCCACTCCACCGATCCACCCGACTTGCCACGGTTCAGCGTTTGAGAGCCGCGCTCTCGAACCTCCCTTCCTGCTTATCATCCCCGTCATCACCCACCTCAACCCTCTCCTCCCTCTTCTTCAGTCTTTGACTAATACAGATACAATCTAAAAACCAATGACCAGGAGGAGCCCGACAACATGATTAAGTAGCTGACAGCACCCACTAGAATCTCACCTTGGGGATGAGAAGATAGACACCTCAATAACTCGAATCTCAGAAATACGTGGCTCAGTTTTAGGCAACTGATACTCCATTTCATGGCCCCAAAGCAGCAGTTACCTCGGCCAATTTATGTCTCAACTGTAAAATGCCTACTGAGGGAAGGCGGTGGGGGGCGTGCCCTGTGGGGGTGGGAGTTCTTGGCTGTGGATCCTAACCTCAGCTTTCTGGGTGTCCAGCACGGGGCAGCCAGTGGTACGCTTCCCTTTTATCCATGACACAAGTACTGAGTGGCTACAGAGTTATTTGCACAATTAGTTCAGCTGATATTAGGAGAGAGTATGGGCTACATAAATTAGAGCAAATTAAGCGCCATGTGGTGTTCCTGGTTCCTCTACACAGAATCTCAAACCCAGAGGCCAAAAAAGGCATCCAAGCCTTTGACATACCCTACCCTGCCCCCCTTCTATCATTCTAGTCCCCTGAAGACCGGGACGGATTTTTATTCAATGAGGTAATCTCATGGCATCTTTTGGTTACATACTACCCCCTACCTCTTTTATGGGCAAATAACTTAAAATGCAACAAAACTTGTTTTTACTGCTTTCTTCCACTTGTTTCTCCTCCCTTTCTCTCTCTCCCCCTTTCTCTGTCTGCACACACACACACACACACACACATAAACACACACAGAAATTAGCTTCTTCATCTCTGACATATAATCATTCAACAATTATAAAAGCTTGTATAATCTGTCCCCCTTGTCTCCACAGCCACTACTTCATCTTATTCTGTCCTTTTATTTTACAGCATCTTCTCTTCTCCTGCCCCCAGCCTCTGCCTAAATTTAAGCCCTCATCTTACTGTATTTCTTTAAGTCCCAGATGCCGTTCACTGTGAAATGCACGATGGTTTTGTATCGCCACGGAGAGACAGAAAATACCACAAATAAAATAATGACACACCCTTGTTTCCAGGGGGCACCACAAAGAGATGTTAAAACGTAAAAAGCAAATGTGCATCTTAAAAGCTGATAATCCACAGTATCTCAGCTGAACTCTTGTAACCGTCTTCAAACTATTCGTGCCTACAATCTTGTAGCGGTATAACAGGCCCTTGGCCAAGGGGCCCTGACCTACACCTCCATTTCCCCCACTTGGCCACTTTCTCAAAGTCCTTCGAGACCCCACAGGCGTGGTGGTGGCGCTCCCCTCCGTCTCCGTGGCATTCTGAACTTTGTCATCTGGAGTAACACATGCTTATTTCTTAGCAACTATCTGCTTATGTGTTTTTCCCTCAATGAGATGCTACTGAATGCAGCTGAAGACAGCATGATGCGCGTCGCTTCTGGGCGCAGCCACTAGAGGGCAGTGTGGAACCATTCTGTAGCCCAGAACTGCTGTTGCCCAGGAATCTAGGTTGCAGAGGTTGAAGGAAGCCGGCCTCCTGCGGGCAAACTGGCTGAGAGCCTAGGAGGCTACATAGCCAAGGGCGCCGTACTGTTCTGCGGAGTCTACTTTGAGGATGCCCCTTGAATCTCGGCATACCTTGCCAGCCCCCCGACTAGGTGCTTTCGGGCGGCTGCCTCAGCGCATCTCTTTAATAAGAGCCAATGGCTCTTCCCAGCTTTCCATCCTGGGCGGGAGGGGGAGGCCACGGAGAGGGGAAAAGAACTGTCTCCTGAATGCTCTCGTTTCTGATAAAGTCAGGTTTGCCACGAAGGGTCTGCAGTATAATTGCTCCACTTTGAAGAACAACAGGTAGCAGCATCAATATTTGATTTTTAAAAGGTTATGCGAACAGTTTTAAATATTAAAGATAAAGGCAAAGACTCAGATTGTCTTTTCATCTCAGCGGTTGAAGCATTTTAAACGAAAAACGGTGCTAATGAGCAGAATAAGACTGTTTGCCCATCAAATGGCATCGGGTTGCAATCAAGCACAATCATTTTGAGGTGGGGGCGGGGCTGGGGTGAGAAGCAGTATCTGCACCAGGGAAGTTCTCTGTTCATTATCCCTGTAATGAGAGAAAAATAATGCAACACTGCCAGAGCAACTTTCTCCCGTTTCATCGTGGGCTGTTTAGCTCCCTATATGAGAGGTCTGGGACAGGCTCTGGGAAAACCTCATAAATTAACTATCTAACTTCCTGGCTAATGAGCCCAATATGTCAATTTTCAGTGATCAAAATGATGCAATTCAATAAAGCACAGTTCATTTTGTAAGGAAATATACTTTTCATAGGGAGAACTGCAGGGTCACGGTCCTCCTGAGATAATTATGGGCCAGAGGAATTAGTGACGTGGAGCTGTACTTACTGTCTGGAGATATCCCATGGGGTTAGTGTGGCAGATATTGTCTTTCAGGGACAATAAATTCCTTCATTACATTTCCATTACTGCATTATGCAGTGATCTCCAATTTACTTGTAAGCAAGAAGGCTGGTTATTCCTGAAACTTGGCAGTTAATGCTAATGAATGCTTGCAAGTCAGGCAGCTCCGTGTGTGTGTGTGTGTGCGTGTGTGTGCGTGTGTGTGTGTGTGTGTGTGCATGTGTGTGTCTGAGGCTCAGGAAATCCAGCAGAAAAGGCAGGAACGTAGGAGGTCACTGAGGTAGAGTCTGGAGGACTGACGCGGCTGAGGCCGGCCAGCCAGATGGATGACTATCCGGAAAAGTGAGGAGTAGATAGTCTGAGAGCCTTGAAGTCAGAGCTGAAAAGAGACGCCGAGCTGACTCGTAGGGAAGCAGTACCAAGTAGAAACCCGGACTGAAAAGGTGGGGGGTCCTTTGGTAATGGAGACGGGACTCCGTGGGAAAATGAGAGCACTGGGCAGCGAACGAAAAAAGAAACAGTCTCAGAAACCAGGAAAGGTGATGGGAACTCACGCACATCCCGGGTTGCCCATGCAGTGTAGGAGGCTCCAAGCACTTCATGGTGCCTGGGCTAAGGGCAGCCTGCCCAGGGGGTGTCTCTTTAAGAGGCTCCGCCTTGAGACAGTTCCTTTAATACCAAGGACTCCATAGTCAGGCTTGTTGGAATGGCTTGATTCGGTAGTCTGCACCCAAGGGTGAAAGGCACCCTTAAAGGTAGAAGTAGATGGAAGGAATTTCACGAGTCTCCATGCCTTGGCGGATGATCCTCTGACATGCTACCCAAGCATGCTGGGAAACCCTGCTTTGGAGGGAAAAACCCAACAGAAAAGACAAGTTCCACCTGCATTCTTCAACTTGACCCTAGTGGAGTGGATAGGCGACACGCAGGAGAGAGGACAGCTCCTGGAGTCAGGGTCAAGTTCTGTCTCCTCTGCTCTCAGCTGGGTGGTGATGGACAGCCCGCTTAGCTTCTCTGAGCTGCGGTTTCCTTAACTGACATTTACTTTGCCTGGCAATCTATCTATTTCAAGGGAGATGGGGAGATAAATGCGCATGTCAAGTTCATTTATTTTTTATTTCTCTAACACCAAAGATAAGAGAAATAAGTTACAAAAAGAATCAGGATTCTCTTCCTTAAAGTGGTTCTTAGGTATAATGGGACTTACCTACAAAAGAAGATCCTGATCATTTGAGTAACTTGGAAATACAGTTGTAAAAAGAGGATTCTCCCCTGAGTTGGGGGGCTGACGTGATAACACAAAAATTAGGGAGTGGTTACCGAAGGTGGGACATAGATGGTGCCAAGTTCAACCTCATGCAAACACTTGCCAATGACTGGGCAGTGGCTGGCAATGCTTGTCCGCTTGGTCTGTCCTTGAAATGAGATTCTGGTTATCCAGGTGTTTTGGGGAGGTGCCTTGGCAAGGATTTTCCACTATTTAAACAAGACAAAACAAAACAAAACAAAACAAAAAACAAAACTCTTCTTTGGCTTTGACACCTCGTCTTGGCCTTCGACTACATTTAACTAATGTGCTCTAAACATTTACTACCTACAAGTTCATTTTATATGTTCTGCCATTTAATCATCATCCTAATTATATGAAGAGGGTTTAGTTATGCCTGTTTTTAGAGATGAGGAGATTGAGGTTCAGGTAGGTTAAGAACTTGCCCATAGGGACAGCTAACAGGACGGGGGAGTCCTGGATTACATGCCTCACAGTCTTTTAATTTAATTTTTTCCAGCCTTATTATTGGGATAATTGACAAATAAAATCATAAGATAATTAAAATGTACAAGGCGATGATTTGATATATGTACATACTGTAAAAGGATCCTACCTCAGAGTTATTATTTTTTTTTAGAACATTTGTCTCCCATTCTTTTTAGTACTTCATTCTTATCCTTGGTGACCTATGGATTTGATTCTCTTAAATTTTTACAATAAAACTTTACACTAGGAATAATTTTAGGTTTACAGAAAAGCTGCAAAGGTAGCCCAGGGAGTTCCTACATATCTCTTGTCCAGCTTTCCCTAACGTCAACATCCTACATAACCATTGTACCTTTGTTACGACTAAGAAATGAACTTGGTACATCACTATCCCTAAAGTACAGACTTGATTTCCATTTCATGAGTTTTTCCACTTGTGCCCTTTGTCTGTTCCAGGGTCCAATTCGGGTGACCACACTACATTTAGTGCTTCTTAATTCATTTGGAGAAAGGTTGCCAGATGAAGTTTAAAGGCTAACATTTTAAAGTTTAAAGGCTAACATAGAGGCCACATGCACTTATAAAGATAGACTATTTTTTTGTTTTTGTTTTTGCTTTTGGTGGAAGCAGTGCTTAAACCTCATTGCAAGTGGCACTTTGTCACGGCCGGGATTCCTGGCTTGCTTGCACCACTGCTGTGTGGGTTTGGGACTGAGATGCAGCTTTCAAAAGTGACTGTCGATCACTGTCTTCTTTCAAGGACAGGAAGTTTAAAATCAACTCGGGGCTTTAACATTCATTGCACCAAACATTCCCGAAGTTTCCACGTTCGCCGATAAAGAAGACATTCCATCATCTTTAAGGCATCAAATCTTCTGATAAATTGAATTTCATAAAATATTGCTCTATCGATCTTAGTGCTCAGCCTTCAGTAAGGCTAGCCTGCCGGAACTGCTGGTTGGGGTTTTCCTGAAAGGCGGTGTCGTGTGCTTACATGCGTGGGGACATTTATGGGGTCAGGGCTCCTGACTCTAAATTTCAGTGCCTGGCACGACATCAGATCCAAACTGATCATAATGGCCTTCTCTCCCTTCCTGCTGCCTTTTGACTTTATAGTAAAATTTCACGAGTGCTTATTAAAGCCCACACAGAGGAGGCCGTGAACCTACACTGTAGCTAGTGTTGGGCGTGGTGACGCGTAATCTGTGTTAATGCTCTTTCCTCCTGGAACAAAAGAAGATCACACTTGGCTCAGAACTCAATTTTGAGAGTTCATCATGTTTACAGAAAAGGAAGGACCACTGATGGAAACTGATGAGGTGGGAAGACCGAAAAGAAAAACATCAAAGCTCAGCGCTTCTCCCCCACACCAGCTTTCCCGGGGCTGCTCTTGAAATAGTCCGCAGGGATGTATGGGTTCCTTTTGAACATTAAAACAAAGAACAAATGAAATCTTCATACTTTTCTGATGTCAACATGTCTTGAATACCATCTGGTCTTGCCATTAGCTAAGGTAACACAATGAGAAAGTAATAGTATTTGAAGGACTAGTATTTCGCCTGTTCAGAGTCTTTTTTAAATGGGTGGACAGCTTCCCTTGAGATACTGTAACATCCCAGGACCCGTGGCAAGCTAGTGAGATGTGGGAGCTGAAGGCTGGGCTGTGTGACCATTAGACAAATTGCGTTATTCAGCCAACATTTCTTAGCAAGTACAGTGTGCCGGATGGCGTGCTAGGACCAAGACACAAACATGAAAGACAGACTCCCGGGCTTCTGGGGACTGAACAGTAATCCATAATTATATACAAAATGTTGAGTGCCATGATTGAGGTTTGCAAAAGGGGCTATTGGAATGCACACCGACAGAGCACAGAGGGGAGGGGGGTTTGGGGAGACTGGAAGAAATGAACCAAAGAACGTATATGCTTATAAGTATAGTCCGCGGACACAGGCAGCAATACGGAAGGCTGGGGGCAGGGCACAGTGGGGGGAAATGGGGACATCTGTAATAGCATCAACGATAAACAGTTCCCCCCCAAACAAAAGGGGGCCTGTGACCCAGTCCATGTGTGTGTGTCTGGGAGGGCGCCTGGGCAGGGGGAGAAACAGGTGTTCGGGAACACTTCCCTGAAGGAGACCGACCGGCACTGAGTTCGACAGAATTGCTAGACGGCAGCTACATACGAAGAGGGGTGGGTGAAGGCTCCAATGAGAGCAGCGTGACGCATCAAGGATGCACATTTAGTCTCCCATCTGTTTTAACTGGACCAGCGAGCAAGAGCATTCCAAATAGCTGATAAGTTAAGCACGATTTCCTGGGCACTCACTGCTGCACCCCGAGGCAGTTGATCAACAAGAATCGATTGCCCATCCCAGGCCAGGGGAAGTGGGGGTATGAGAGATGACAGCAGAATTTCCCCGGCAGCAACAGTGACATCACCATGTATAAAATAGGGGTGGGGGTCCATTTGGGCTTATGAAGCAGATCTGTCCTGGGTTAGCCTCATGCCATGAAGCTGTTGCTTTGGAGGGTTTTTCAGGTTAATTGCTGAAGGATCCGCTGTAGGAGGGCTAGACAGGGGGCCGGGAGGGCTTTTCTCCCCAATCTAAAAGTCTGTCTTTCCCTTGTTCTCTTAAAGGACCAAGATTAAACCCTTTTTAGCTAGCCCTTGTAGGGTGGTCCTTCCCCGAGAGATATTTGGGGGGGAGTACCTGTATGTTTTTAACGCATAGGAAGCACAGTGGTTGTGCCTGGGAACACTGCATTTCCCTCCGCCCCAGAAACAAAAAAGCTCTCACGACTGACCTCCAGCTCTCTCAATCCCAGTTACCTGTGGTTACCACGCGGGGCTATAGAACATCCTGAGTTCTCTACTGAGGAACAAAGAATCCTGAAACAACCAAAGCCAATGAGGTGCAAAGCCCCCAAGAGCTTGGCGGGTCACACAATCATAGGAACATCAATGCTAATGTTTATCCTAATCTAATACAAACACTACTACTAATACAAACAGTAATGCCAGTGTTTGCTAAACTGTATTGAATCCTGTCTCGTGTGCCAGACTGTGCTCTGAGCGCGGTATCTCGCCGACTCATCACAGCAGCCCTAGGAACTGGTGGTAATCCTGTGTTTACTTTAGATGTGAAAACTGAGGCCTGGAGAGAACAATTGACTTGCCCAAGATCACAAAGCTAGAAGGAGGTGGTGAAACTGGGTTTGTCCCTGCAAAGCTTTCTCGCTCTTAGAGCATCTCCTAGAGGTCACGTCAAGAGAGCCCCCTGGTCCCTACTGGGCAGTGCCTGTTCTCTGCAATGGCTGACTGCCCCTGGGGACCCTCCGACTTTTTATGAAGCTCAGTAGTCATGCCTTTACAGGTCCTGGAAGTTCCATCTGTCCCCCTTTTGTCATGAGTGGCTGTTCTACGATGTCCCAGCCTCGTCACTTACTCTTCCTATGTCCGAGAAAGTGAATGTCAGCCAGCCCTGGCTCTCTGCTGGTTCCTTCAGCAAGCACAAATTGAGCATACACTGTGTGCCCAAGTTTCCCCAGGCCCAGGGGTGGTGACATGGAAGAGGAGGGGGCGAAACCACCGAGGTGCGCCTTGGCCGGCACTGAGCTGGCGAACGTCACTAAAGCTCCATTAGCATTTATAGATCACATTCACTTGTCCATGCTCCTAGGTTCTGCAGACGGACTCTCTGAAGTGGGAGCAGACAGCCCATCACACAAATGAGGGCCGAGCTGTCAGAGTTTAAGTGGCTCATGTAGGGCCATAGCGCTTGCAGAATCGGGCTGCGATGCCACCCATGGGATGCCACACAGAGCTCTGCATCGCTGCTTCAGCTCTGTCACCCCTCTCACTTCACTTCTTCTTTCTCATTCTCATACACCACTTAACCTCTCTGTGCCTCACTGTCCTCATCTGTAAAATGGGAGAACAACAGCTATTGGTTTGCTATGAAGAGTAGATAAGGTGATACAGGTGAAAATACTTAGAAGAGTGCCGGACGCAGTAATTACTTAACGAACATCAGGTACCAGTAGTTACTACTAATAGTTATTAGTATTACAATGACTGCTACTACTATGATGTTCACACAACAAATAAAAACATGTATAAAGAAATATGCAAATGCATGGAAATGAGCATGAGTACTCGCTTATAAAAATGAAAGTGTTGAGTGACATGGGATAAAAAAGGGATACAAAATAAAGTTTCCCAGCTTCTGGTCAAGATGGTGGCATAGGCAGACATGGCTCGCCTCTTTGCACAACCTCATCAACATTACAACGAAAATATAGAACAGCCATCACTCAGGAATGTCAGAAGTCGGGTTGACTGGAAGTCTGACAAGAATGGAACTGAAGAAACCGCATCCATCCAGACTGGCGTGAAGGGTGGAGACATGGCATGGGCTGGCCCCACAGCCACGTGGATAAAAATTCAGGAGGGACATCTCAGGGCTGAGGACTCCCAGACCCACACCAGGCCCCCCAGCCCAGGACTCCAGTGCCAGGAAGATAAGTCCCCGCAACTTCTGGCTGCAAAAACCAGCAGGGATTGAGTCGGTGGAGGAGGCTGCTGGAGCCCTAAGCAGTTCCTCGTGGGGATCCCACACACGGACTCACCTAGTCAGACTCGCTCCCTCTGAGCTCCAGCACTGGGGTGGCAGCTTGAAGGGCACCAGCGGTACACAGGGAGAGACCGATGTGTCTGGCATCGGGGTGAGCAGAGGCCAATTTCCCTCTGCTGATCACTCCCCCCCACAGAGCCAGTAGGTTGGTGCCATATCTGAAACTCCATCAACCTGGTTAACACCGTGTGACCCACCTTGGAGATTCACAGAGGTTCTACCCCACTCAACTTAAGGGCCCACCCTGGGTGCTTTTCCATAAGAGTGGCTCGTCTTGGCTCCTAAATCCTATCAAACGAGCAACAGCTGGCTTCAGTGAGCCCTCGCAGCAGCCAGATTAGAGTCACAGCTTGGCTTCACCTGGGAATCTCCAAGCCCAGCACAAGCAGCAGCCATCTCAGACTGCTTTACAGTTCAGGCAGGGTGCCCGGGGCAAAACATGGGTGGGGGCTGACCTTGGATGGTAACACCCAGGGAACCCCAGGGCCAACGCACCCAGTGGACAGCTATAGACCATGTTGGAGCACCACCACCCTGCCCCTGCACAGCTGATCCTCCACGGAGGGCAGAGGTTGGTGGTAAGTGATCACAGCCAGTCCTTGCAACTGACTGACCTGGGTAAATCCCTCCCATTGATCTGCCAACAGCAACCAAGGCTCAACTACAAGAGGAGACTCAGCCTACACAAAGGGTGCACCTCAAGTACCCAACTTCTGTGATAGGGGAGGCTGTGCCACTGGGCCCTACAGGACACCTACTACATTAGGCCACACTACCAAGACATGGAATCAAAGCAGCTCTACCTGATACATAGAAACAAACACAGGGAGGCTGCCAAAATGAGGAGACAAAGAAACATGGCTCAAATGAAAGAACAGACCGAAACTCCAGAAAAAAAGCTAAATGAAATGGAGATAAGCAATCTATCAGATGCAGAGTTCAAAACACTGTTTTTAAGGATGCTCAAGGAACTTAGGACCTCAACAGCATAAAAAAGACCCAGTCAGAAACAAAGGCCACACTAATCGAACTAAAGAACAATTTACAGGGAAATAACAGTAGAATGGGTGAAGCATAAACAGCCTCTGGGACAACTTTAAGAGGTCCAACATTTGCCTCATAGGGGTGCCAGAAGGAGAGGAGAAAGAGCAAGAAACTGGAAAACTATCCGAAAATACAGTGAAAGAAAACTTCCTTAATTTGGTGAAGGAAATAGACATGCAAGTCCAGGAAGTGCAGAGTCCCAATTATGATGGCTACAAAGAGGCCCACTCCAAGACACATCATTATTAAAAGGCCAAAGGTTAAAGATAAAGGAAGACTCTTAGAAGCAAGAGAAAAGAAATTAGTTACCAGAAGGGTGCCAGATGGGAGGGGAGAGGGGGAGAATGGGTAAAGAGATGAGGGCATTACAAAGTACAAATAGGTAGTTACAGAATAGCCATGGGGATGTAAAGTACAGTATAGGAAATGGAGTACCCAAAGAACTTATATGCGTGACCCACGGACATGAACAATGGTGGGGGAATTGCCTGAGGAAGTGGGGGGCACTGGGTAGAGGGGGGCAAAGAAGGAAAAATCAGGACAACTGTAATAACATAATCAATAAAAATATAATGAAAAAAATAAATTTTCCCAAAGTTGGTTGTTTTTAATACACAGTTTCAACAGTTCATGTTTCAGTAATTACGGCCACAGGGGGACTAAATCCTTCAGAAATTTACAAATGGGAAAGAGGAAGTGGCAGACACATACGAAGGTGAGCAGGTTAAAAATGAGGCGAGGGCTACAACAGTCAAAGGAGCAGAGAGGAGGAGGTGAGGGAGAAGAGGGAGGTAATTTGTTTCTACTAGACCCACAAACACAATCACGCAATTTAATTCTAATAACTGTCATGGAAGATAATAGGTATAATCCCCATTTTTCAAATGAGGACATTGAGACTCAAAGAGGTTAAGTCACTTGTCTGGGTCACAGAAAGGAACGGAATTGTTCACACAGAGATTTTACTCCAAAGCCTGTAACATCGGAACCTTGGGAGCTTCCTGGGGGACCAGCTTGGGATTCCTGCTCTCTGAACTCTTAGAGCATGTAGTATCTCTAACTCACATACGCAACATGCGCACACAGCATGCACCGTGTTGCCTGCACACCCGAGTGGTCCCTGCAATCAGGCTGCCAGCCCCTTGAAGGCAGGGTGAGTGCTGTGGTTGCAGGGGGCTCACCTATGATCACAGTAAGTTCTACTGAACGGCCTGGTGGAGGGGAGAGATTCTGCGATGTGCAAGACTGGAGAGGAGGTGAAGACTTTCCTAAGCAAAGGCTACTTTTGTATCAACAGAAAGCCAGAGCCCCCCGGAAGCCAGGTCTGAGCTACACACTCTTCCTGGGCACAGGATATCCGATCATGTCAGGGTCGCTCACTGCAGCTGGGCCGCTCAGACGCCTTTCCTGCTACTTTGGGACTGCGCCTCAGAGATTCGGTCTGGGCGGGTCTCCTCGATAAAGGGATGTAAACTCAGGAATTGTGGACCGATCATCTTCTGCCTGAGAAGCAGGAAGAAGAACAAAGGGGACATTCCAAGAGAAGACATCCTCACAGCCTGGTGAAGTTGCTAGATTTCTGCAGAGTGATGCATCATGGGAGGAGCCCACTTGGTCTTTGGAGCCAAACTACTTGGGCCTAAATCCTAGTTATGCCTCGCAGAGTCAGTGTAACTGTAGGGGCACTGTTCAGCCTTCTCACACCTCATTTTCCCCCTCTATAAAATGAGGGTGACAGTACCTTCCTCAATGTCCCTTGCCACTTGCTTCCGCACGATGTTGGACTTATAATGCACCCTCTTTGAACTGTAGCTATCGTTTTAGAGTTGCACCTCCATTTTATGCTGCTGGATTTCCACCTGTACATTACTGGCATTCTGGATATTTTTCTTCCTCATTTCAGAAAGCTCGGAAGCCCAACTGCTACTTACAGCACAAAGCAAATCAAAGTCCTCTCTGTTGCCAGCAGAGAGACCTGTCTCTTCAGCAGCCTCTGCCTGAGCGTATCTATCAGCCACTAGCCAGAAACCCACACCTGTGTTTGCACAAGTGACACCCCAGTCCCCAGCGCATTTCAAAGCACAGGCCTCTCTCTCCTCCTATCGAGAAGGGGCTCTGCTTGTTATTCTCTTTGATTCTTGGGGTGTCTGATTAATTTGGCACAGGGCTGGGGATATTCATGTCCTCTTGTTGTCAAGAACATTCTCCAAAGTCATGAATAATCATGTTGTCGTGCCTGTGTGACTTAAAATACAAAAGGTGCAATTTATGCAAGTTTTAAAGTTATTTTTTCAAAAGCATCAACCAACGAAGCTGTCAGACTGTCAGAATATAAGCACCAGACTAGCTCCTTAGTTGTTACTTATGAATTTTCAAAGGACTTTAGCACATTTTTAATTGGTTTTTTTTCCCTCCAGCCTGCAAATCAATCTGTTTGGCTATTCCATTCCGCTGAGTGGGGCGGCAGGGTAGCACCGGGCCGGAGGGAAGGGCCGTGGAAAGCCTGCTGCACTCCAGGCTAACTTCTGGGCTCCAAGCCATGGGCCAGAGCTCGGGTTTCTCAGACAATGAATAGTTTTTTTGTTTTTTTTTTAAAACACAGGTAAGGAAAGAAAGTAGGATGCCGACTAGCCTAGGTGTACGTGAGGATCCTAATAATAGCTTCTATCTTCATAGCATCTTTCGGACACTGTGCCTCACCCTCCCAGCCATGGCGTTTATGTTCATGCTCTTACAGATGCATAAGCAGACTCTAGGTCGGGGGGGGGCACCCTTGTTTCTCACGCCCAGACTCATGAGGAGGGACTCTTGCCAGATTGAACACTTTGGGTCCCTCTGTCCCGCTTTTCCTCCTCCCCAAAGAGGGGGCTGACTTCTTTGACTGGTGAGCTTGAGAGAGAGAATGGGGTCTGCAGAACTCAGTGCCCTACTCTCTGCTCTGAATGATCACCCACTGAGGGGGTCCTCTGGTTGGTTTTCTTGGCCATGCTGGGACCTCCATGGTAAAGACCTGTCCCATCTAAGGCCAGACCCATGGTCTAGAGGGTTAGGTTCAATATGGGGCAACGGGGGAGGCGATATCCTTCGATTCACTTTGTAACACATCTTAGCCACATCCTTCAACACAGCTTCGTCATTCAGAAAGCTGATATTTCTGTCTCTAGCGATCTGACTCCTGGGTTTCTCTTACTTGATTTAAACCATGCAGGATGCAAGGCGGGGGTGGGTGGGTGGGTAGGGAATGCTATTGATTAGCACCCCCCAACACAAATAGGGAGAATCAAATCCCAGGTTAAATTCTTAATAATGAGGTTGTTCTTTTCTTGATTCCACACACATTTGCTGGGCATCTACTACGTGTCAGGACATAGATTTTAAAACGACGAGCCCTCAGCAAACACTTACTTTGATGGAGGAGAAAGGCATTCAGCAACTGAATGGGCAATCACACGGCAGTAAGGACTAAGGAAAGAAGTACAGGGAAAGTGTACGATGGGGGCCAGACATAATCTTGTGTAGAAGCTGAAGGTGCTCCTCTCTGAGCAAGGGACATACACTGGGCTCTGAGGGCTGTGTAGGGGAGGCTGGCCAGAGTATTTACATGGAGAGGGGTGAAGGATCGCCCCAGGAACCAGAAAGGAAGTGGGTGTAGCTGAAACAGGAAGCTGGAGGGGCACCAGGGCTCAGGGCAAGAAGATGCTGGCAAGGTGGCCAACTGTGCAGGATCTCGTGGGTCAGATTTAGCATAGCCTAGGTTCCCCCCCCGCCCCAAGATCAATAAAAAGGGCATTGAAAAGGTTTTGAACAAGAGTGTGATACGTTGAGATCTGTAAAGAATGGGTCGGAGCAGAGCAAGAGTGGAAGCCAGGCACCCAGTTAGGAGGCCACTGCCGTAGTCTCGACATGATGTGGGAGCTAAGGACTCACCTTACTGCAGTGGGCACGGGGTAGGTATCCCGGCGGGGGCTGCTTCAGAGCAAACCCTGAGACTTCAGGACGGTAGTTTGTTTCGGAGGTGATTTCAGGAAACACCAGTATGGGACGGGGAAGGAGCTCAATAAAAGGAAGAAACCCACCACTTCTGGGAATATATCCAAACAAATCTGAAACACTAATTTGAAAGAATATATGCACCCCAATGTTTATCGCAGCATTATTTACAGTAGCCAAGATCTGAAAGCAGCCCAAGTGCCCATCAGTAGATGAGTGGGTAAAAAAGCTGTGGTACATTTGCCCAGTGGTATACTACTTCGGTTGTAAACTAGAAGGAACTCTTACCTTTTGCCAACAGCATGAATGGTTGTGGAGAGTATTACGTTAACTGAAATAAGCCAGTCAGAGAAAGACAAGTACAACACGATTTCACTTATATGTGGAATCTAATGAACAAAACAAACAAACAAACAAGCAAGATGGATACAGACTCCTAGATGCAGAGAATAGACTGAAAGCTGTCAGAAGGGATGGGGTTGGGGGCTGGGCGAAAAATGTGAAGGGATTGAGCAAAAAAAAAAAAAAAAAAAAAGCCCAATAAAAAGAAAATCCAACCGCTCATAGACACAGAGGACAGTATGGTTATTACCATAGGGAAAGGGGTGTAGGGGAAGGTAGAAAAGGGTAAAGGAAGAATAAATAAATGGTGATGGAAGAAGACTTGATTTGGGGTGGTGAACATACAATAACAATATACAAATAATGTGTTACAGAGTTGTAAAAAAAAAAAAAAGGAATCCAGCTACTGTGGGTAACTGCAGCTAGATCTTGCCAGAACACCTGCCTTAGAGAACACTGTCCAGGAGAAATAGATATGGGCCATATATGTAATTTAGAATTTCATAGTCATCACATTAAAAAAGCAAAAAAAAACCCCCCAAAAATAAGCAAAAAAAACCAACCCACAGGTAAAGTAGTTTTAAGAAAATATATTGTTTAGCCTAATGTAGCCCAAAGGTGATCATTTTAATATGTAGTCAAAATGAAAATTATTGATGACACATTTCACATGCATTTTTGTAATAAATCTTCAAAATCCAGTGTATGTCACATGTACAGCACATCTCAGTTTGCTCACCAAATTATCTTTGGAAATACTTGATCTATGGTGAGATTTCACAGAAGTTAGAGTTGAAAAAGTAGATTCACATACCTCAGTAACACTAACTGTATTTAAAAGTTTCCCAATAACTGAATCGAGCGTCAATTTTTTATTTAATTAAAATAAAATGGAAATTTCAGTTTCTCAGTTGCACTAGCTTCCTTACACGTGCTCAGGAGCCGTATGTGACTAATGGCTATGCTATTGGACAGCGGGGCCTCAGGATATCCCCCTGGGAGGTGAGTCAGGGAACTGGGGTGTTTGTACATCAGCTACAGTCAGTGATGAGAGCTGCTCCCAGTTTCCCAGACCTGCCTGTGGTTGGGAGGGAAAAATCCTGGCGACTAGAGGAAGCCTAGGTGGCTGGTAGTTAGGTGGTTATTTTGCCTTGCTATAAAGTGCAAGTGGGTTAGAGCAGGGATGAATCTGCTACAAAGGGACTGATGTTTATCGGCTGTGCAAAGTGAGAGAGCGAGAGCGAGAGCGAGAGTGAGGTGATTTGTAGTTCCTGGCTTACAAACGTATGGACAGCAGTAGCATTTACTGAGATAGGGAAGATGAGAGGAGAACTTGGTTGATGAACAAAACCATCAATTTCACTTTTAGCCTTTAAGTGTGAAGGTCCTGTGAAACATCCAGGTGGAGACGTTGGAGGTAGTTTTGGGATAAACTGGCTGAGAGATCAATAAGGGCGAGAAGGCGATAAATGGTAGTTTAGCACCTGAATAATAAAAGTAGCGTATAATGGGAGTGACCGGATGTATGCAAAGTCACCTTGAATGCTATCAAACGGCTCCTGAGCTGAGTACAAGATGGAACAGTGGCCAAACTGCAGATACGAACGCTTTCGGCGCATGGCCGTTGGTGGCCGGAAAATGGCCATCTTCAGCTTGGGCAGAAAAAAATCCTTCAGGAATGTACACTCCCCTCTGCCCTGAGTTCAGGTTCCTTGAGCACCTCTTCTTGGCAGTGAGAGGGCACAGAAGCTGTCCTGGATACAGGGCAGAGACAACAGGGCAAGAACGCCCCCATCTAAATGATAACAGCAGGCTTCAGGCTTATACCATCTTCTCGGTATTTGTTGGCCTTGGGCCACTCTTCCTGGGACCCATCAACTCTGAGTGTCCTGGTCCATAGGACGAACCCAGTACTAGGCACAAGGTGGCTGTCCCAAGGCTCAACTGATGGCTCTAAGGAGGACCAGGGGCACAGGCTGCAAGGACTTCAGACTCAGCACGTTTTGGAAGTGAAGCTTGGCTGGCTGGCCTGCAGGTTTCCGGTGGGTTCAGGAGCGCGATCATTGCATGGGCGCCCTGCAGACGGGGCCACCTCAGGTGACCCAGATGATGAGACCTAACATGATTTCACACTTTGTTCGGAGGCTTTGTTCCATCAGTTTCGATGAGATTGCAGAAAACACACCTTGACCAGATGGTAATGGTCCTGATAGCCGTAAAATCACATCGAACACCTTTACACAGAGGAAATAATCCAGTGCTCAATCATTCGTTCAACTCTAGGTTGTAAAGGGCTAACATTTTCCAAGGTCTGATGCTAGGAGGGGCCCCAGAGCAGGGCACTGTTTCAATTCCCACTCAGGAGAGTCAATAAAGAGACGATCAGGGTAGAATGTGCTAGAAGGTATGATGGAGGGGATCACAGAAATGAGGCATCTAGCTCAGGTGGTGCGGGGAGG
Source organism: Mormoops blainvillei (assembly GCA_004026545.1). Classification (NCBI taxonomy): domain Eukaryota; kingdom Metazoa; phylum Chordata; class Mammalia; order Chiroptera; family Mormoopidae; genus Mormoops; species Mormoops blainvillei. The sequence goes on from PVJD01009055.1 coordinate 42,428, forward strand.
GTAGAAAGGAAGTTTTGGGGGAGAAAGTAGCCTCTGAACCGGAACTGAAGGAGTAGGAGCACTGAGGCCCACAGCCTTGGCTAAAGTCACAGAACCCAGTTTCTTGCCCCTGGAAGGCTTTGCCATTCAAAGTCTGGTTGGACTGGGCATCTTTGGATCCACAGCAAGGTCAAGAGAAAGTCTGTGTTGGAAAGGCCAGGACCTGGAGTTGAGGGAGCTGAAAGCCATTTAGTGGTCAGAGCCAGGGAAGGGTGTTCATGGAAGCCACGGCACAGGGGTTTGGAGGCTGGTAGGTTGCAGGCACTGTTTCCCCATTTCCAAAAATGGGGAAAGGGGGGTGGGTAGTGTGGTGGCTGGAGGGAGAACCCTGCCGAGGCGTGGGCCTGACATCTCTGGGCTCTCTGCCTCTCTAGCAATCCTGTTCTGCCCTCCAACCCCCAGACAGGATTCTGGCCTGCAGATGAACACTGAATGCTTTTTTCAAAAAAAATTAAATTATTTTCCCCCATAGAATAATTCATTATAAATTCTTTATCCATGAGATGCATTAATATTGATTAAGAAACAGGTGCTCTGAGATTCAATTAGCAAAACTGCAATTATTCACAGAGGGTTGTGCTGGGAATTTGGGGAAAATATGCAGGTGTGCAAATGAGTCCTAACCTAAAGGCACCTCAGAAAGTCTTGAAAAATGCCTCCCCTCCAGCGAGGGCTTTCCTCCTGCTACCCTTTGTTTGGGAGACACACGGCATTGCTATTTCAACCAGACAGTGGTGATGAACGTCTGTGGTTTAGTAGCCACGAGAACTTTACCCTGGGGATCAGACCCCTAAGTCAGGCTCCCAAACTTGCCTGTTGAGTCACTGCTTGTGAATATCCTGGTGACACCAGTTCAAGGAGTTGGGGTGGGGGGCTCGGAAATCCGTTGCTTAGAAAGTAACTCATAGTGATGCCTGCCATGAGACAAGTTTGGAGAAAGTGCTCCAGGTGAAGGTGGGAGCTGATTGGGGCTGTGAAATGCCATCTACGGGGACTGATGGGAGTGACATGACCATCCCTTTGCGGTTTAACTTTGCCATGTGTCACATCCTAAAGGTCATATCTACCTGTGGCTGCTGAGTGGGCAATGGTTTAATCCAATAAGTATGAAAACAAGAGGAGAACATCATGATTTGCCAATTAATACTTTTTATAAAAATAAATAAGAGAGAGAAAACAAATAGCTTTGAGAGTGTAGTCATGGACACCCAACTTTGTCCTTCTGGAACGTTCTTGAGATTCTTGCAAACAAAACCTCCCTTGACAACAAGAGATGAGAGTTGGTGACTTAGATGCCTCCCGGGCTAACCATATTTCTGACTGTGACTCCCTTAGTCACAGACATCAGAGTCTCACTGAGTTTGTAGGGCAGAAAGGACATATGACATACACCATTCCCACTCCATCCGTGGTTTTGCTTTGTGTGGGCTCAGTTACCTGCGGTCAAACTCAGTCCAAAAATATTAAACGGAAAACTCCAGGAATAAACAATTCATGTTTTAAGCTGCATGCAGTTCTGAGTAGTGTGATGTGAATCACACCTTTGTCCAGGGTCTCCACACTCTATATGCTGACCGCCCATTAGTTCCTTAGTAGGCATTTCTGCTATCCGATTGTCTCTATGTGTGGCAGTGCTTGTGTCCGAGTCCCCCTTACAGGAGTCTCCTAACGCTACGTCACAATGCCTAAATCATTCCCCTCACTTCGTCTTCTCAGGTAGTCATTGTATCATCTCACATCATCACAAGATGAAGAGTGAGTGCAGTACCAAAAGGTATTTTGAGACCACATTCACATAATGGTTTTTACAGCATGTTGTCACAATTGTTCTAGTTTATCATTAGTCCTTCTTGTTAATCTCTTACTGTACCTCAGTTATGCATGTATGGGACAAAAACATAGTATACATAGTGTTTGGTACTATCTGTGGTTTCAAGCATCCACAGGGGGTCTTGGCATGTATCCCCCACAGATAAGGGGGACTGCTGTAACCTAGTCCATCCCATTCACAGTGCAGATGAGGACACGCTGGCTCAAACAGTGAAGGGACTTGCCCAAGGGCATGAGGTGACAGACACAAAGCTGGGAGAAGCGAAATCACTTTCCCTGAACTCTGGCATCTGGCTGCCAGCGCCCGCTCTGGGCACAGCCTCGCTGCCCCTGAGCCCCTCTCATTGCATGGCTACAATATGCAGGGGGCAGGGGAGGCAGGGGGACTTACAATAAATATTACGTGAGAGCTCAGTATGTTCAAGGAAGTGGATGGCACAATGAGATATAAAGATGCATAAAATCAGGTCCGTGTCCTCTAGGTCACACAGAACAACTGAACTATAATGTGACAAAGGCCAAATAGAAGTATGCGTAGAAGAGTGGTGACCGAAGACAGGAAGCATCTAACTCCTTGAGAAATTAGGGAAGTCTCCTCAGAGAGTTTTGAGTCATCAGTCAAAGGTCGTCATGTCCTGGTGAAAGAGAGGCACACCTGGCGGAAAGGACAGCAGGTGCCAGGGTACGGAGGTGTGAAAACTCTACAGCAGGTGTGGGCAAACATTGTCTGTGAAGGGCAAGGGGGGAAGGATTTTAGGCTCTGTGGGCACAGGCTTTCTGTTGCAACTGCTCAGGCGTGGCAGCCTGAGAGCAGCCGCAGACACGTAAACCAACAGAATTAGACGGCATGCTGGGCTGGAGCTGGCGGACCCCGCTCTAACGTAGTTCACGATGATTAACGCAGAGAGTCGGGGGAGGAGGCACTGGGAGGGAAATGTGGCAAAGGACAATCTGGCCAGCTCGGTGAAGGTCAGACCGAAAGGGACCGTACCATATAAGGACAGGCTTGGGCTTCTCTGAGCCTCAGCTTCCCTCATCCGTGAGATGGGAGTACAAGCCGCTCCCCAGAAGAACAGCTGTGGACATTACCTGAAATGAATCGACACAATTCCTGGCACGTAGTAGGTACTGTACAGTATTAGCTGCCACTGTTCCACAGATTGGACACATTTAGAGACGGGGATGTGGAACTGACTTGGGTTGAGAATCCACTCAGCGAGCAAGGTGCCTCGTTTCCTTCGGCAGGTAAGTAAGGAGAGACGCTGTTTGGCCATGAGCCCGGAGGAGAAGTCTTCTTTGGGATCGCTCCCTGAAGGCTCTAGGCCTAACGGTCTCATTATCTGACCTTATTTATATTACTCTTAATGGAACGCTATTTGTTAAGTTCCTCCACTGGCCTGTGACCTTCTTGCAAGTGGCCCACCCACCTCTGTATGCACAGTACCTCACACGCAGGAGAATGCAATGGTTGATGAAGGTGACTTTGGGTCCGTTATTCTTTCAGCATGTGGTACCTTCTTTCTCTTCTCTTAAGATCCCACTTTATGACTATGACGGGTAGCTTTGCTCTTATGATGAAGATGTGTAATATGTTTTGAATGTTTACTATGTGCCAGGCACTATCCTTAACAATTTCTGTACATCATTTCATATCGTGTATAATATGGGTGGGTATTCTATAATGATATTATGTAACAGTGAGGTAGGTATTGTTATTACTCCTACTTCATAGATGAGCGTTCGGAATACTTGCTCCAAATTTTACAGCCAGTAAGTGGCAGGCCTGGGATCCGAGCCAGGCTTGTCCGAGCCCAAAGCCTGAGGTTGTGACACGAGATGACTGACACACGGTGCTTCTGCACAGTCTCCTGATGTTCCAAGCGATTCCACGTAAGTTGGTTTCTTTCCCCAACCAGATTGTGCTTCTGATATTTTTTCCTTTCCATACCTGATTTAATGGGGAAAAGTTGACATTTATTAAATACTTGGAGACTTAACTTGCAAAGACCTTTGTCCCACGGTCATCTGGATTGTTCCGGAGAATGCACTCCTAACTTTTTCTGGCCTTTGGGAATTACTGCTCCTTTGACATATGGCACGAATGGAAATATATTTTCCTCTGTTTATATGCTAAGCAGCATTATAACAGCTGCCTGAAAACACAGGCCTGCCATCCATCATGCAAGCACCTGGATGTTGTAATCACCGATGACAGGACAGCTCAGAAGTGCACTCTCTCTGCAGAGCATTGGAGAAATCACTTTCTCAGTTCAGTGGAAATCAAGGCCCATCGGACTGGACTCGCCCTTTTAACAATAGTGGGTGGGCTCAACCATTGGTCCATTCTTCTCTGATAAGAAAAGGCCTTGCTTGCTCTTTTTATCTCTCCATTCTCCATGGGAACAGGACAAAGTCTACTATGGAGCATTTCCATGGAACCCTGTTTCTCCTCCTCCAGGAAGCTTGCCCTGATCACTTCAGCAGGGCTAAGAAGTGAACAGACCTAGGTTCAAGTCCTGGCTCTGATGCTAATTAGCTGTGCGATTCTGGGTAAGTTACTTTAACCCCCAAGCTTGCCTTCCCCTGGGATTAAAGGCCTATCTCACACACTCTACCTTTAGATAGGTTATGCAACTGTACGATAACTACATAAATTTAGTTTTCCACCTTCTTTTCCTCTTTCCTCTGAAAGTCAATGGCATTTATAGTATTTGCCACATAATTTAGTATTCAGTTACAGTTTTCTAATAAAAGACTTTTTACCGTAGTGCTATGTTTATTTGCAATTCACTTTATGATAACAGACTACAGCAGAGTTTAAAGGGCCGAGTTTGGTATAGTTGCCATTAGTGTCTGCAGTGCCACTGCAGGCGGGCCCCGGCGTGTCACTTCCCCTTGGCTTCTGCCCTTGCACGGCCACTCCAGTCCATATTTCATGGTCTGCAGCCTGTGAGCTCACCGCCCTCTGCCTCTGAGTGTGTGCACATGGCATCTTCTCTGCTTGGAAACCAGCTGCTTTGCCCACTCTTGCCGCCCCCCCCGCCCCCGGCCCAACTTTCCACCTGGCTGTTGCCCTACATTTCCATGGGGAAGTCTTGCCTGTCCTGTAATGGCTCCCTACACCCGTTTCTCATGCTGGGCACTCACACACAGGCAGTCACAAACCAACACACAGAGTTGCATTTTCCATTTTAAATATCTAGCATAGTAGGTCCACTCACCTTCTACCCGTGAATCCAGCAAATGACTCTGGGTCTTAGCCTTGGGAGGCAGTGGGGAGGTAGCTCACCAAAGGATGAAGATTGGTGATGCCTCCTAGACCCAACTCTTCGTGGAATGAGGCCTGTATCCCACCCTCCCATCACCTTCCAGGCCCTTTGGTGAGACCACAGTTGCACCCATGGCAGCCAGCCCCAGCATCGCCCTACTGGGTGAAGTCCAGCCAGTGGCTGATTTCCCAGTTGCCTCCTTGCCTGCTGGCCATGGAAGGAGCCCTTGTGCTTGAAGGGATCAATGAGTGGGACACCGGGGCTTGTTTTGGTTGGTGGCCTGGGACCCTGGCTCAGCAAACTACTCCACTGGAGCCCTGACCTCTGATTTCCATTGCTTAGCTGGGTCCCTGATGACTGTGCCAGCGACAAGAAAAGCGGGGAGCTCTGTGAGAGCATGACAGTCTAACGTGCCTGCAGCTGGGGCTTGACTGCTGCTTGGAGCAGGGTGGTGTTCCTGCTGTAACAACTGTCCTCTGAGCTGCAAGTAATAAATCTCTGGCTTAAGTGACAGGTAACTGGGATTGTACCTCTTGCATTTGGCAAACCCATAATGATTGCCCTCCTCCCTGTCACCTTCCTAGCTAGAGTGAGCATTCTCTCCTCTCTGCTAATTCTCTGCCTTGAACACAAATCTCTTTCGGAATTCACCCAGAATGGATTGCCGTTTTCTTGTAAGTGTGTCTTCCCTATTAGGCTGAGAGTACCTTAAAAGCAGGGGCTCTAGCTCTGTTTGGAGAACATACTGGATTTAATAAGTGTTTGTTGCCTTAAATGTGTATACAGTTAAACTCGATCTTAAATTCATTTCGTTTCCATGAAACGGTTAGAAGAGTTGTGGCTCAATTTTAAAGATTCTACCATGTTTAGGCTGCATAATGGTCATATGGCCAAACATGAGCATGTTTTTAGACAATGCCCTAAAGGCTACTTGAAGTAATAACTAATATTAGGATAGTGTTTTCCAGAACATCACCGCTTTCATACATATTATCTCCATGTTTGGAACAAGGAAAGTTTCAAGAACCAACATGCACGAAAGCAAGATAGTGCAATGGTCAAGAGGATACGTGCCAGAGTAAAACAGACTGAGGTTTACATCCAGGGCTCTCCCAGGTGTGTGACATATGTCCTTGGGCAAGCTATCTGGCTTCTTACAGTCTCAGCTTCCGCATCTGTAAAATGAGAACTGAGAGCATTGGGAAGGATGAGTGGGACTAGGTAAGTACCTCTAACTCAGTTCACTCTTTGTACGATAACGGTGAGAGCTGAGCTGTCGCACGTCTAGGAAAGAGTGGAGGCAGATTGAGAGCCAGGGACTCCGTTCACAATTCGCCTACCGTACTTGTCTAATGTTGCCTAATAGTCTCCCGTTTTCTATTAGTATCCCATCTTTACATTCATTCGATTGAAAGACACAGTGACCGGCACAGAATAGGTGTTCAACTAGTATTTGTTAAACGAAAAGTCCTGTGCAGACTGGTGCAGCCCCTATGGGAAACAATGTGGGGGTTCCTCAAAAAATAAAAAATGGAACTGCCTTATAACTCATCAATTCCACTTCTGGGTAGGTATCTGAAGAAACCCAAAACACTAATTCAAAAGAATATATGCATTCCTGTGTTCATCACAGCATTATTCACAATGGCAGAGAGATGAGAGCAACCCAAGTGCCCGTCAATAGCTAAGAGGATAAAAAGTGGTGGTACACGTACACAATGGAACACCACTTGACCGTGAAAACTGAAATCTTACCATTTGCAACAGCATAGACGGACCTCGAGGAGGTGTTATGTGAAGTGAAAAACAAATCGGACAGAGACATAGAAATACTGTATCATTTCACTTACATGTGCAATCTAAAAAGGAAAATAAATAAGAGAGAAACAGACTCATAGATAGTTGCAAAGAACAGACTAACGGTTACCAGAGGGAAGAGGGGTTAAGGGGCTAGGTGAAAAAGGTGAAAGGATTAAAAACAAGAAATCAGTGGTTAAAAAATAGTCATGAGGATGGAAAGTACAGCATTGGGAATAGAGTAGAAAACATTGTACTACCCATGTACAGGGCCACGGGCGCACTTGAAATATCAGGGGGACCACTTCGTAAAGTATATGACTGTCTGACCACTATGCTGTATACTTGAAACTAATATAAAAATAACATTGCATGCAAACTGTAATTGGAAAACACAAAAAATGCTTGGTGGATTCTTCACTCCTTGCCTTGCATGTGCTAGGCTTTCTAAGGAGGGGGATACTGACATGACTGTTTGGGGATACTGACATGACTGTTTGGATCCCCGGATTCAGTCCCACTGTCTTTGGTTCACCTGCGGGGACTGCCTGGGATCGAAATCCGCGGTCTGTGAGAAGATGCAGGGGTGCATCTGGGAATCATCAGCACTGTGGGGCCGCCTATTTGGACGATCAGACACAAATTAAATCTTCACGGTGCGACGGTGGAATCATCTCTTCTGTTAGCTACCTAAGAGAATATTCTCCCTTTTCCATGTGGTGGGATCCTGCCAGCCTTTGAAGACACTTTAAAGCCTTTCCTTTGGGGATTAATCCACTTCCTCTGCAATACCGTGAAACTGAATCTTTATCTTAGAACCTATTTAGTTTTATTTTGTAAAATTACTTGTGTATATTTCTCTTTCCTACCATCTAGTAGATGGTATAAATATAAACATTCGTGTCTATACAGGGAAACGTCATGCGCGTGTGGGGCTGAAATGGGAGGAGAGAGAAATAAAGATAAAGAAATGGAAAGGTGCCGCAGTGTCACTGCTTTCAGGTATTATACCAGGTGCTTTATAGATATCACAGATAATTCTCATCTGAGAGACAGGTATTACTTCCCCAATTTTACCAAAGAGAAAGCAGGCATAGAGAAGTTACGCAACTTGCTCCAACTGATGAAAATGGGAAACAGTGGAGCTGGAAATAGAGCCCAATTCTATTTAGTTTCGAAGCCCATTCTTGCACTTGGCCAGGTCCCTCCTCATGCTTTGCACATAATAGAGGCTCAGTAATAGTTGAACTGTGACCTGACAGACCCACTAACAGATAGAGAGTAGGTGATCATAGATAAACAAAATCAAATCCCACGGAACAGCTTCAAAATACTTTAGTAGAAGATGGGTAACAGCATATGCTGGTTGGGATAACTACTTTATGAGAAACCAATTCATTTAAATAGGAAGCAAAGATTGAATTAATGAATGAAGCTTCGAGTAGAAGCGCAGCCTCGAAGGGATATGAGCAGGGTCATCATTATGGCATGCTGTTAATTATGATCAAATCAAAAGTAAATTGACTGATGCTATTAGTTATGTTTTTATGCATCTGGAAAAGAAAAAAATGGGAAAATAAGCCCTAGGATCAACGGATCGAATGCGAAGCTGGTCTATGTTATGCAGATAGAAGCCATAAATCATGTGTGAGTGAACTTAAGGGATGATCAATGTCTTGCCCAACTGCTATTATTACAGCTATAACAATATCTTACGTCTATGCAGCTCTTTGTAGTTTAAACATAATCTCAAAGCCCTCATCAATTTTAATCGTCACCATGGCCGGTATAGCTGTGTTGGTTGGAGCACTGTCTTGCGACTGAAAGGCTGCAGTTTTGATTCCCAATCAGGGCACACACCTAGGTTGTGGGTTTGATCCCCGGTTCCTGGGTGCAACCATCCCCAGTCCAGGTGTGTCTGGGAAGCAACCAATTGATGCTTCCCTCTCACATCAATGTTTCTCTCCCTTGCTCTCTCTTTGAAAGCAATGAAAAATAATGTCCTCAGCTAAGGATAAAACATAAAAATAAAAATTTTAACTCTCAATGTAACACTATATGACATGCATTATCATCCCTATTTCACAGGTGAGGAAGCAGTTCAGGAGTTTAAGCCTCTTGCCCAAAGTTGCCCATAGTTAACCGAAAAGCAAAGAAGAGAGTGTAGACCTTCAAGGAACTGCTTTTCTCCCAAAGCTTTTGTTGTACCTAGCGAGGTCCATGGAAAGAAATTGAGTACCCCAGTCTCTTTATTCCCATCTTATGCTATTCTCGCTCCCTTCCTTACTTCATGACCCACGCTGCTGAGGGCCCAACGTACCTTACATCTGAGTCCACCTGAGTCGAAGCAACAGGAAGAGCCGTTTTGTGGTTTAAAATAAACTTGGGGTAGGAGGGCGGGTGGACATACTTCTGGACCGTGAACTTCTTACAGAGCCTGGATTTTCTAACAACTTCCTTTGGGTCAGTGGCCATTTGAGGGAATTCAAAGAAACAAAAACCAAGATGTCTGTTCTGGAAACCATGTGGCTGTGGTTTCATGGGATGGGGGTGGGTCTAAGATTATTTGCCTGCCCCCCATTGGTTAGCCACATGACCTAGGCAGATGAAAGTCCAGAAGTCATTGCTGGTTGGGGGAAAAAAAACCCCAAAACTACAAACTGCAACAAAACTGAATAATGGGTCCCGGCTAGAACAATAATTCTTGATAATCTTTACTTTGGTGTAAGTTTACTGAAATACAGCTTGGGAGGCTGGTGATCGCAAAGAAGCCGGGTTTTTCCCAGAGCTGAAACTATTGGCATAGATACAAGGGTAAAACAAATGGATTTTCACTAGAGATTGGGCTTAGAGAAATTTGCTGTAGCTTGGACAATGGAAATGCCAAACAGCTGCTAATCGGTAAATTAGTACAGACCCACATGGTATCTATGGAGGAAAGACAATCTCTTTCCTCTCGTGTCTTTTAGGCAGATGTCTGGTGTTCCTTCTGCTTTCTTTCCGTACCATCTCATTCTTGACCTTCCTTTGTCAACTGTCCATTCAGTGCAGGGTTATCATTTATCCACCCACTGCACCTCCATCCGCCTTCGAATGCCTGCATGGGCTCAGATTTTGGACAGCTGATGCAATCTGATGGGGATGTGCTTTTCAGAGTCCCTTTCCCTCTGTAAACAACACATCAAGCAGCAAACACAGACCTGCGACCCACCTCTGCAAGGTCAACAGATGCTGGGTAGTGGTTTGGAAGGAGGCTGAATGAAACCAGGCAGCGCGGATATTTGCAAATTAAAACGACTGCTTTTCTGCCGGGGTTTCTGTTGGGTCTTGAAAAGGCCCAAGGAGAGAAGTTAATTACACCAGTCACCTTGAATTTCTTGAGTATCACAAGAGGGAAAGGAGTATTTTTAGTCTGTTTCTGGTTTGTCGTTAACAAAAGTGAGCACGTAAATGGGGCACCGTGTTGCCTGGGCATCCCTACGTGCAGACACGGCATAAGAGTTGGGGGAGTAGCTGCCGGGAGGGTCCCTTCTCCATACCATGAGTAGAAAACTGAGGTCAGAGAGGTTAGAAGCCTGGCTCAAGGTCTGACAGCTAATGGGTGGCAGAGGTGGAAGGGGAGACCAGGCTATTTCACCCTTGGGTTGGCCGGTGTCATTCTGCTAACGTATATTAATTTAAATCTCTAGACATCCTCTCCTCAGACAGGGCTCTTTTTTTCCTACCTTAAATCCAATGTTATGATACTTCAAAATTGATACCAAACAGCTAAAACCAAATGCATATCACGTATAATATATACACTAAATGTAAAACACAGTGTCATAAGTTTCTTCATTTTTTTTTAACCAGTATTTAATGACCTTAACCTTTGGGCAAACTCTGAAATAGAGATAGAGTTTCAAGGACAAATACAAGAAATTTATAATAGAGTGAAGAAGTAGAGGAAAAATTGGGAAAGAAAAAGAAGGGAGTACCGCCCAAGCAACGTACTCATTACTGCAAAATCAAGGAGATATCTATTGAGTATAAGACAAGATACTTGAGACTTTTAAAAAGCATCTAAAAGTCCTCAGTTTAAATAGCATTTACAGTGACAACTTGGTGTACTAGAAGGGAGTTCTCTGGGCCTCTCAGTTATTCAGATCTCATTGCTGGTTCTGTTTTGGGAGAAAGAGACAAACCACAAACCATAGACAGCATCTCAGGCAGGATGGCAGTTGAAAAGGGTCTGGGTTCTGGTCCAGAATTCCCAGAAGCCTTGACTTTCCTACCACTCAGTTTCATCTCCCACCAACAGCCCCTCGCAGGTGGGGGTGGGATGATATGTGATATGGAGCCCCCAGCCCAGAACCCGCACACAGCACCTGCTCAGCCAACATTCCTGTTCTTTCTGATTTCCAAAAACGTACTTCCAGAGAACTGTCCTGGGTTCGATCTCTGTTCAAGGTTGTGTCCGACACCAGCTTCCTCATGAGATGGAACAAACAGTGAGGGCCAACGTTTGGAATGATGCAATGAGACCCCAGGGCAGCCGGGGCCAGCCTCACCAATGGATTCCATTCTCATGAAATATCGCATTGCTGACCAAAGGAGAAAAACAGAATGACATAATTTGGAAAGACTTTGAGTTGTTGAAAAGGACACAAAGGTGCCTTTTCACCATCAGGAAGTCAAGAGGCACATTCGGTTAACCAGAACATGGCCGCTACGAGGATTGTGGCTGCTGGAGGTTTTGTTTTCTATTAACCTAACGAAGGTGCCTTTGGAGGCAGCTCTGGGCTCTGGGCATCAGCTTCCCCCAGGGGCGCCCTCACTAAAAATAGCCATCCTGGATCAGACCAGTGCTGAGAGAGCTCAGGGCTGACACCGGAGAGGCACACAGTGTCCTCTGCGAGGCCTCTCCACACTCGTGGTGGCCAGAGGGCGGGGCTGTGTTGGGCAGCTGTAGGAAGGAACAGGTGAGCATATACGCTAATGTTTCTGAATGTGTCAACCCCCCTCTGCTTCCCAAAATTGGATTTGAAGGGTACGTGGGAGTGGGGGAGAATTTAAAGCACAAAATGGCATAAAAAAAGCCCTAGAAAGAAGTCAATTTGAAAAGGCTACCTACTGTATGATTCCACCTGTATGACATTCTGGAAAAGGGAAAATTATGGAGATAGTAGAAAGATCAGTGGTTGCCAGGGTCCTGGAGCGGAGACGGAAGAGATGAATAGGCAGGGCACAGAATTTTTAGGGCCGTGAAATAGTCTGCATGTTATTATAATGATGGATACATGTCATTATACATTTGTTCAAACTCATAGAATTTACAACACTATGCATTAGAATTAACGTTAATGTGAACTGTGGACTTCGGGCGATAATACTGTGTCAATATAGATGGGTTCATCGATTGTAGCAAATGTTCCACTGTGGTGTGGCATGATACTGGGGGAGGCTATGTATGTGTGGGGGCAGGGGAAATATGGGAAATTCTGTACCTTCCTCTCGATTCTGCTGTGAACATAAAACTGCCCCCTCCATAAGTCCTAGAAGCCAGAGAGATTTATCTAGAAACTTTATTTTATAGAATGAGAAATTTCAGTCTGGAAAGGGATGGAATTTTTTAGTAAATGCCAACCGTGGGACCAGAACCCCAGGTTGCTAATTTTTCATCCAGGTTCTTCCCACCATCTCTCTGATGACCTGGTTCTTGGCCTTCTTTCCTGGGGACACCCGTGGACCACTAATGTGGAGTGGGATGTTGCAGATGAAAGCATCCCATAAACTTCTATCCTGTTTCGGGGAGGAGACCGAGGTCTAGAAAGGGGACGTGACTTGCCCAGGGCCTCATGGAAAATAGTGAGAGCGCCTGACCAGGGCTCATCTCCCCTCTCACCGGCCCGGTGCAATCTCTGCATGGGTTTGCACAGGCCGTGATAGCCGGACTTCAAAGAGGGTCAACACGCTTGCATCACTACCAGGAACTGCAAGTTCAAGTGCCGTGTCTGCACTGCTCTGAGGACTTCCTAGGGCACCACAGAGAGAAACTTACATCCTTTGGGGTGAAGATGATAGGAAGGAAGGATAGCGAGTCAACAGAACTGAGGAGAAGACCTACTCTCTCCTGGTTTAAACCTTTTTCAATAATTCAAGTAAAACTTATGAATCCTGGGCCACGCCAGCTTGGGGTTAAAGTTAAATTCACAATAGTCACGAAACCATGCTGCTCTGGGCTTTTCCCCGCCGGTTGCCTGGGGCGCTTCAGATCAGGGTTGCCGTCCCCTAATTGCAATGTAGCGTCTGTCAGTCCATCTCCGTCTGCTCCAGCTCCCTGAAGTTTTGTCCATTGCCAAGGCCTCCAGCAATGGTGCCAAGGGCACTGCTGCTTTCCCTGAAGCCACCACGGCTTTCGGAGGTCACTAAAAAGCCAGCTCCCACAGCTGTCAGAGACATTATTGCTTTTTTGTTCTATAAAACATAGAATAAGTGTCTTTAAAGATGAGGATAGTAACCTCATTAACAATTATTGACTCATTATCCTCATCTTTAAAGATACTGTCCCCCCCCACCCCACTGAAGCACCCCAGGTACACAGGTTCCCAGCCACAGACCATCTGCCAGCTGTGTCTGCGAGAACAGCTGCCCATCAGGTGGAAGATGCACCCGGGGAGCCTTTGCACAGCTCTGGGGTGCACCTCCAGCATCAGCAGCACAGGCAAGCTTGTCACAAGCAGCCCCAGCTGCTGGCGGCTGGTACAACCAATGTGGGCACAGAATAGCTACTGAGGGCATTCAGGTAGCCTGAAGATGAACTTGCATTTGTCCACACTGTGCAAAGTGCCGCTGTTTCTGTGGATTTCCCAGGTTTAAGCTGCAAACTGCACTCTGTCCTAAGTTAAAGCACGCACACACGAACACTGGCTCTGGACGTGATCACGTGATCCTGTGGCTGCTATACTCGACCGTGCTTACCAACCATACCCACCTCCTGGGGATCTTTCAGAAGTCGCAGATTCCTGTGTCTCACCGACCCCTTAACCTGGTGAATCACAATATCCAGAGGAAAAGCCAAAAAAAAAAAAAAAAGTCTGTATTTGAACAAGCTTGCCAAATGATTCGGGTGTAGCCAGCCCAGCATGCAACCACAGACTACCATTTGGGTAGCCACCGACTGTAGTTCAAATGCCCTCTCTCCACCCCTGCCATTTTTATTGAAGAGGACACCGTAGCCCTGCGAGAAGAAGTGACTGCTTTGAACCAACGACAAAGCCTCGACAGAAAAGGGACTGGAAGCCAATCCCACGACCTTTTTATGTCTTTCTCTTTCCCACAATGTACGCCTCCCTGGCCCTCGTTCATGGTTACACCTTCCTTCCTCTTTCTCATGTTCATACACCACATACGCTTGGCTAGGCAACCACGCATATTAACCAAGGGATATTTAACCTGACCCTGCCACCCTCTACGAGACTCACCGAGGCCTTGTCCTCAGGACTTTCATGAGACCCTGAGGCTTTAGAGATGAATCTCTGAAAATGTATGAATATACTGTCATATCCATGCATCAGTGCTTGTTTTTGGAAGAGGGTTCATAGCTTTCCTCAGATTCTGAAAGGCATCTATCTATATCCTTTAAATGCCTCGAACTTCTGTTTAATGATATCCCTGATAAGAGGTTGTTGGCCTACTGTTTTGAAGGAGAAGGCCTGGAACGTACAAAAATAAAGAGAAAGAAAGAAAAGGGGAAAAAAGAGTCTACTTTACAGATCCAGTTTAGCATTCTGGTTTCTGGCACATCTTGCTGTGTTAAGCAGAGGCAAAGTGTTTGATAAAGAGTCAACACGGAAGACAGGATCATAAAAGCTAATGCGGCTTGAGAAATTTTTTCAAGTTGGCTTGAAGCTGCACTGTCACTAATGTGAAGCCAAAGTATGGCCTCACCAAATGCCTCAAGGAAAGGCGAGAGGAGCCAGAGAAGGCTTACGCCACAGGCTTGGAAGGACAATAAACCATTTTGCCAGGGCAGAACTTGGGAGGAATACGAAGCAGTGACTTTTAATTAAAGTTATGCTAGTATACTAATTTGGGCAACCAAGTTTCATAATTAAAATTTTATGCCAACTCTGCGCATCGCCAGACATTGTCAATGGCCCCAGGAAGAACGTGATATGGGTACGCGATGCATTGCCGTGAACACCAAGGGAGCCAGTCAAATGCACCAGGTGGGGAACTTGGTGGGAATCGCTAGGAAGTTTTGTCACTCAAGCTCTCCAAGCCTCCTTCTTCCACAACATAGGCAGTGATAGCTACATGGCCAAGAGAGCAACCAAATGTCTTTCACAGCCCAGACGGAACTGTAATATCACTCTCTGGTACTTTTCTGCCTTCCCTAATTAAACATGGTCCCCTGAGGGCAGGGACTGTGTCTTTCATCCTTTTATTGCAGTACTCAAGACACAGTCTTGTATCAGTTATCTAGTCCCATAACAAAGCTGCAAAACAAATAATCACAAATCCTCAGTGGCAGGGAACAGTAAACATTTATTTGGCTCATGAATCTTTGGGGTTCTGGTGATCTGGGTTGGATTTGCCGATGTGTCTGTCGCGAGCTGCAAGTCATCTCGACAGCTCTGCAGAGCTTGCCGGGTTTGTTCGCGTGTTTGGGAGTTGTCTGGCTGCTGGCTGAGCTAGGACAGCCGTGTTGAGATGATGGGACAGCTCAGCCCTGCACCACAAAGCTCATTCTCCAGCAGGACAGCACGGACGCAATCTCCTAACATCTCACTGGACAAAGAAAGTCATGTGACTAAGTTCCGACTCTGAGTGAAAGGGTGCTACCAAATTACTTGGCAAAGGATATGAACACAGGGAGGAGTAAAGAACTGGGCCCATTAATACAATCAGTCTCCCACATACCTAGAATATGATAGAGGCGCAATAAAAGTTTGTGGCAAAAAGGAACTGAATGTGCTCTAAAGAATATGTATAAATGGCCAATAATCAGAATGAAAAGATGGTAACATCATTAGTTATCAGGGCAATGCAAATCAAAACCACAATGAGACGTCACTTCAAACCTACGAGGGTGGCTAGCACCAGGAAGTCAGATAATTACAAGCTGGCAGGAATGTGGAGAAATTAGAACCCTCACTCGCTGCTTGCAGAAATGTAAGTTGGTGCAGCCACACTGGAAAATAGTCTGGTAGTTGCTCAGACAGTTAAACAGAGAGTTACCATTTGACACAGCAATTTCGTCCCTGGGTATATATACAAGGGAAGTAAAAACATGTCCACAGAAAGTCTTGTACACAAATTCATAGCATCATTATTCATCAGAGCCAAAGGGTGGACACAATCCAAATGCCCATCAACTGCTGAATGGATCGGTAAAATGTGGTCTACCTATGCAATGGAACAACTCATCTGTGAACAGGCATGACAGACTGATGCTAGCTCATAACATGGACGAACCTTAAAAAACATTATGCTAAGTGAAAAAATCCAGACCCAAAGGGCCATACATAACGTAATTCAACTTATATGAACTGTCCACAACAGGCGAATCTACATGGCTAGAAAGGAGACAGCTGTTCTATAGGGTTTCGTGGATTGTGATGAAATAGAGGTGACTTCTACTGGGTATAGGTTTCCTCATGGGATGATAAAAATGTTTTAAAATTGAGTGTGGTGATGATTGTACAACTCTGTGAAGATACAAAAAACACTGAATTTCACACTTTAAAATGAATGGTATCTGAAAAAACGCTTCTACAAAAAAAATAAATTAAACGAGATAACTCCCATAAGGTACTTGGCATTATATTTGGACACGTTGATCATGCTTTATGAAATCAATGATGCTGTAGATTGTAAGATGCATGGCCAAGTATTTATTTTACGTACCACCAAGAAAGAAAAAACCCTGCCAAGTAAAGTGTGACAGCTCAATTATAAGATACGTTCTAATTTTAGAGATGTTAAAGTGTGGGGAAATGTGTGACTTAGAACCAAGGAAATATGGCATATAGTGAAGAAATGGTAGTAGCGCCTGAAATTAAATCTATTCAACAGAAAGATGTTTCTGTCTTCAGGTTCAAAGTTTAGGCTCACACACCTTTCCTAGGTTAATAGGTTTTTTTGAGTACCTATTCTTGATTCCCAGTCTCTATCAAATTCAGCAGATGTGTCCAGGTGAAGTGTCTATCCTCCTGGTCCAACCTGCCCTGTCCTCTCCCCTGCTGCCCTGTCCTAGGAGTCCCCCATCTGCCTGAGTATGTCTCATCTCCGCAGGGAGGGAGGCCTGGGCGTGCAATGAGACTGCCTTTCCTTCAGGGACTGGAGGTCATTTCTGCCTCCAAAGACCTTCAGGCATCTTTTCTCCCTCCCTTGATGGGATGTGACTGGGATAAACAAGGAGAGTGCTTTGTCGTGGTTAGAGACATCTGGCCTCCCATGGCAGCTTCCACTGAGGAGAGAGTGAAAACCACACACATGCTCACTTCTGTTTGGGTGATGAGCCGTCGGAGCTGTTGATTGACAGACAATGGAATGAATAAAAGCACTACCCATCTATCTTTTGGTTGTCAGTAAATCTGCAGTCCCCCTTGGGAGCTGGGCGGAATTCTTTTCACCCTCTCGCAATTTAGCAGTCTCATCTAGGACAGAGAAAAAAATAGCTTCACCATGGGCAGGCTCTCATGTACTTTCTTGACAGCATGGATATACTTTCTAATTTTCACACCAGAGGGGAAATAAAAACCCAATCTTCAGTGCTCTCTTCCCTATATAGGAACTTTGTGTAAGCCATAGAATGTCCTTGTGGGAAAGGCAACTAAGAAAAAATAGTGATCAGAAGCAATCCTTCTCAGAAACGAAATCTAGAAAGAGAACAGTGAGAAGCATTACGGAAGTCTCGTCTACTTTGTGACAGTTCTCCTGGGCTGTCATTTTGTTTCAAATGATTCCGGGTTTAGAATGTAATGCCACAAAAATTGCAATGAGCTAAGAAGGTATTCTAGTGCAAGACGCCCCATGTTTTATGACAGGTCTCTAACCCAGTGACACCACGAAGTCTTTGATCATGGTGTCTGAGATGTGTAATTCTCAGAGCAGTGCTTATACTTGAAATGTGGGAGGCTGTTGTTCTAAAGCCTTAGCTTCAGCCCTACTGTTCAGAGAACAGTAATCCACATAGACCACAACTGATGAAGTTTCATGTGGAGGAGGACTGCAGGGTGTGGTCCGCAGGGGTGGATGCCAAATAGTCGGGTATCACAATCCATCCGGGTTCCCAGTGATGGGAAGTGGCCATTCGGTGTGGCATGTTGAGGAGGATGCAGAGGCTGCTTCAGAATTTCAATCGGAAAAAGTGTACTACTGCTGATCATGCTTGTCTCTGCTGTTAGCAGGGACGAGCAGTAGGGCTGGTCCTGTCTCTTATAATGCTCCTCATTAGTTTTCATCATGGAGACAGCATCCTCGAAGGCCAAGATTTGGAATCAGGCATCCCTGCTTTCAATCTTGGGTCTGCTTTTTGTCACACGACCGCGGGACAACTTATTTAATCTCTCTGAAGCTCCATCTTCTCATTTGCAAATGGGACTAAAAATAACAATTGTAGTCTCTTGTATCTTGGTCATTTGGTACCATGCACTGCTCAGAAGGGCTTTGCACATTTGAACTCATTGGTTCTCACAGGTGCCCAGCCCCCATGACCCTTGGCACTGTAGATGGAAGATGCTTTCTGGGTAGGAAAACCCTTCCTTCTTGGGGGGCCCGATGAATTTGGCCCCAGCTTAATGCAGACCCTGCTGGGAGGGAGGACTTGTGCCTGAAACCTGAAAACCGAAAGTGCTTCCTACATTTGAGCCCAAAGAGCTTCTGAGGATTAAGTCTCCAGTGAGAGGGGGTTGCTGAGTTTGTATTCAGCCTGAGGGGCAGACAGGTAGGGGCATCCACAGAGTGTCCCTACCTGTTAACAAGCAGGTGACACTGGGAGCTGTGGTGAGGGAGGACCTGGCCACCTCCATCCATTCCATGCCCATCAGGACACAATAACGGCCAATGCACAGCTCCACAATGTGCGACCACTTCCAAGTAACCAAGTTACATCTGCTCCCACATTCTGCTGAATCTGCCCATATTTAAGTGCCCTATCCCTTTACCAAGAACAATCCAACAGCCATCTTACTGTCATTAAGTGCAGAGAGCAGGCAGCAAGACTCATATCCTCCATCTCACGACCCTGCCGGTCATGGCCAGACACCCCTCTGGTTAATGAATGAACATGCTATTCCTGGTTCAGATGGAGAATCAGCCTGCCTTACCACAAGCCAGTTTTCCCTTACTCCCCCTGACATCAGCTGACACTCTACCAGAAAACGCACGGTGCTCAAGGCTCCGAAGACAGTCTAGCTGGAAAGCTGTTTGGTGGTGAGGGGGGGAGGTGATTGTTGGGGGTGGGTAGCGGTATGGCCCTGAGAGCTGATGAGGATGCGGGGACTCTGCCCAGGTTCCTGATGCAGCAGCCCTGCCCTCCATCCTCCCGGGACTTGAGTCTTCACTCCCTCAGTCAGAGTGGCAGCTGGAACTGGGCAGCTTCCCATTGCTCTGTCTCCCCAGGCTGGGGCTGGGGCCCCTCACTTCCTTTCAAATTTTTTTCTTTTTTTGGTTGATTTTAGAGGGAGTGTGGGAGGGAGAGGGAGAAAGAAACACTGATTTGTTGTTCCACTTATTTATGCATCCATTGACTGATTATTGTATGTGCCCTGACCAGGGGCCGAACCTGCAACTTTAGTGTATCAGGATGCCCCTCTGACCAACTGAGCAGCTACCTGGCCGGGGCCGAGACCTTACTTCCTTTTCACTGCCTATTCTCTCCCGATTTCCTTCTCTCTCTCTCCCAGCTGTATGGTCTCATCTAACAGTGAAGCATTTCTGGAGATTTTGAAATCATGAACAATTTTTTGGTTCCTTTCTACCTTTCTTTTTCCTTTTATTTCTTTATTTTTGGTGGTGTTGGGGGAAAGGATGGTGTGAAGCAATAAGCCAAGAAGTACCACATTTTAGGAAAACTGGAAATCGACACAATTCTAATTTTTAAGGGCTAGATTTAGTCAATTTAGGAGCATAAGGCTACTCTCTGCAACTCAGTTTGCTAATTAAGAGGTGATTGATATATTAAATTTTAAAGTATAATTTAGTCAGACAATAATTACCAGTGAACTAATTGAAGGTACTTTTCCATGTTTTTCATTTTTGCCACAAACGGAGCTGTGAGTTGCTGGCTGCGTGGAACCTAGCATCTTTCCTTTTGCCAGTGAATAAAATGCAGGGGAACAATGACAAGACACTTTCCTCCCACATGGTATTTTACAGCTGGCATAGCAGTTACGCATATAGGCCCAGGAGTTGGGCTGTCTGGTTCAAAGCTTGGTCAAAGGCCTTGGCCACCTTGCTCTGGGAGGGGTCTTCAGCAGTCACCGACTGCCTTCCCAGCTGCCCTCCCGGTCATGCACTGGGACGGATCCTTCCAGCATGAGGTGTAAGTGTGCTGCTAGCTTGGTAATCCACTTGCCACAATCTAATTAATAAAGTGTTAGCATAATCTAATTAACCAATAAAGACTCCCTGCCCCCCCCCCCGCCCCCCCAAGGGTTCGAGTCATTTCTGACTGGCAGACTTGACCCTTGCCAACCTGTTTGCCCTCATAAATTCCACAGTGTGATCGCATCTGAATGGATCCGGCATATAATTTACCCATCTTCAAAGAGTGACTCTCTTCAAAAAATTGAATGGATATCACAAACCCATAAAACTTGGATGTATAAAAGATAAAAACTTGATTAGTTTATTTCCTAAACTACGGGTAAGGGTTTCTCATGTTTGTATTTTTTTCTTGAGGACCATGAGCTTTACCTGGGCCAAGTTAATCTTCTACTGACAGCTGTTGTACTTCTTATTATTTGCGGAAAACTTTTCAAAAATAATATAAAATCCCTGCAGCTTTCACTGACCTCTTCTTGGCCTCTCGCTTGGTCTGGTGTGGGTTTAAGCTGCAGATTCTTAGTTACCGACACGACCAAAACCTGCATTGCAATTTCATTAGGAGATCTGAGGCCAGCGTGCATCCTCTTTGGAGCAATCAGAAAATTATGTTTGATAACAAAGGGCTCTACAGAGGAACCTCCCCTTCCTAGCTTACACATTTATGATCTTAAACAGCTTTGCAATGATCTACGCGCAAACTCCTCAGGTACAGAAACTAGAAGCATCAACTTCCATGATGTCACAACCTAGGAGTTGGTGAACAATGGTTTTGCTACAGAAATCTTCACCCAGATGATTGCTTGACGATCAACCACCCTGAAAGTTAAAATTCCTGTTGGCCACAGTCATCCTCCCAAATGGACCCAGTCTGCCTTTATTAACTCTGTTCACTAGATTGCATTGTTGTGAGCTATCTTTCTGGCATTCCTCCTGAATTTTCAGCCCAAGTGGTCTGAAGTAACATGAACTGGCACGAAGAGCTTTTCTACGGCAGGAGATTGGGACAAGGAGTACCAAACGGCAAGCACTCATGGAAGAAAGGCAGCTCTCCTTTTGCTGAACCCTGGGCAAGTGTTCTCCATCTTGCTTAGCTCGCGCTGTGTCCCCAAGACCTCTCCAGCCCTAGACTCTCCTTTCTGTCTACTGGGTCCTCTCCTTTGAATCCTGCCTCTGCAGCCGGTTCGGGGTTAACGTCTGACCTCAGGCTGGACACTGTGGTTTCTCCTTACCGAAACAAGCCTCTGCTTCTCCCTGCCCCCTGTCTTCACCAAGACTTGGCCTTACTCCCCATATTCGCTCCTCCAACTTAAATGGAACACAAGGGGAAAAGGAAGCCTGCTTTCCCAGGAGAGTTTCTGCAGCACTGCAAAAAGAAGCTACACACATCTAACTGTACACGGAGGGGGAAGAGCTCGAAAACTTTCTAGCTCACTTTTGCTAATTAAATATATATGCAGTGTCACTTATATTTATATATTATTAGTTAGTAGTCTGTCTGTTTAATCTTAGTGAATGCAAAAAAAAAAAAATCCATAAGGGCTGGCATAGGTTTATAGGTGAGACGACTTGCTTCAACTTTTTTCTTTGCCATAGGTCTTTTTTTCCTCCCTCCAAATTTATGGTGATATAATTGACACATAACATTGCATAACTTTAAGGTGTACAGTATGGTGGTTTTATATACGTATAAATTGCCAAATGGTAAGCATAATAAAGTTAGGTAACACATTCATTACCTCACATAGTTACCATTTTTTTGTGTGTGGTGGGAACTTTAAAAATCTCTTCTTTTAACAACCTTCAAATACACAATACAGTGTTGACTGTACCGTATAGTCACCACACTGCACATTATGTCCACAGAACGTTTTTTCTCATAACTACACTGGAAGTTTGTATCCTTTGAGCACCTTCACCCATCTCCCCCGCTGCTCAGGCCCTGACCCTGGCCACCACCAATCAGTTCTCCATTTCTATGAGATTGGGTTTTGGGGGATTTTTTTGGATTCCACCTATAAGTAAGATCATACAGTATCTGCCTTTCTCTGTCGGACTTCTTTCTCTTGGCATGATGCTCTTCAGGTCCATATATGCTGCCATAAATGACAAGATCTCCAGCATTCCATTACTGATGGCCCAGTAATGTCCCATTGTGTATATATTCCATATGTTCTGTATCTGTTCATCCACCGACAGTCACTTAGGTTGTTTCCATGTCTTGGCTATTGTTGATAATGCTGCAGTGGATATTTGAGATAGTGACACAAGGTCTTAAAATCCTCAACTGCAAAGTTTCCTACTCTGAAGGTGTACAGTTAAGAAAGGAAGAGATGGTACTTTCCCCGAACCCTCCATTCTGTATTCCTGGGCTTCTTAACAGAACAGCTCTACTTCTGGTGTCTGGGATCTGTCTGCCTTACTTTGTGGGGTTCAGTGGCCCTCTCATTGGACCCGTGGTCTCAGGAGTTCCTCTTGGCACTGACTGGGTGACTCTCACAGCACACCTTGGTTCCAGCTACACCTCTGTCATTCTGGGCAGCTCTGTGGCAAATGTGCCATAGTAACATGCTGTGTTCTTTCATGTTTCTGTGCCTTGGCAAGGGTGTTCCCTCTATCCTCCACTTTTCTATGACTTAATAAACATACATTAAGTCGCTACTACATGCTAGAGGCTGGAGATTCAAAGGTGTTCCAGCAAAACTCTCTCCCTTAAGGGACTTTTATTACATGTGACTAGGACAACAACCAAGTAAACACTGAGCAAATGTAACCACAGTGCTATGGAGACAACGAGCAGCACGGTGACAGAGAGCAATGGTTCTTAGGGGGGGCTGTCCACCGGAACCGCCTGGTGAGCTTGGAATATTTATAGGTATTTAGACCCCATCCCCAGGTCATTTAAGTCACCATTTCTGGGAGTGGGGTCCAAGTACCAGTATTTTTAAAAAAGCACCCCAGGTAATGTTTTAAAACAGCTTTATTGAAGTATAATTTACATAACACAAATTCACCCCCTGTGCGTGTACGGTTCGACGATCGTAAACTACAGAGTTGTGCGACCGCCCCCACAGCTCAGTTTTAGAACATTGCCATCACCTGAAAAGACCCCTCCTGCCCATGTGGAGAAACTTGCCTCTCGCCCCAGGCCGCCAATGACCTGTTTTCCATGGGTTTGCTTTTCCTAGACACTACATTCACCAAGTAGCTTTAACATGCGTCCTGGGTTGAGAAATGCTAAGGCCGAGTAAAGGAAGGGAAGGGGTGGCTAAGCCAGATCCGAAGGATGAGACTAACCCGACTTTCCAAGGAAGGTGGAGAAGGGCACGCCGCGCAGAGCGAGCAGCAGAGGCAGAGGCTCAGAGGCGAAGGAGCTGGGCTTGGCCCAGGAGCAGGAAAGAGGCCACCACACATGCGCATGATGAGCGAGGGTGGGCAGAGCAGGAGGCGGGATCCAGAACATTCCGGGCTTGGAGGCAGGGTGAGCGGCTTGGGTTTCCCTCTGAGCGCAATGGGAGATCGCCGAGGGATTTAGGTAAGAGTGTGACAAGCTGTGATTCCCCTTTGCAAGATTCCTAGGAGCTTTACAGAAACTAGATCAGAAAGGGGCAAAAGA
>PVJD01009056.1:0-34191 GCA_004026545.1 Mormoops blainvillei
GACAAATATTTGTTTATAGAGACTACTAAAACTAAAAATGTCTGACCAAATTGACTAAGCAGAAGAAAAAGAGAAAAAACATGCACGGACTAAAAATAAGTAATTTGGAGGGAATGTAATATCGGATACAGTAAATATTTAGATTGCAAATTTTGATAAGATGAATAATGTTCTGAAAATCATATGACCAAAACTGACCCAAGAACAAAATTAAAAGACCGATGTATCTATAACCATTAAAGAAATGAATCAGTTGTTTAAAATTTAGCCCCCAGAAAAATCACCAAGCCCTGATAATTATGAAATCTTTAAAACAGAGATCATTCTACTCATACAAAAATTATTCTAGCAATCAGAAAACAGGAAAAGTTTCTCAACTTATTTCATTAGAAAATGTAACCTTGATACAATAGCCAGGCAAAGAAAATTTGAGAAAAGGAAAGTATAAAACAATTTCACTCATGAATATAGATACCAAAAATAAATAAATAAAAATATTAGGAATCCTAAGCCAGAACTGACTAAATAATATCAAACAACCAAGAAGTCTTTATCTAGGAAAGCAATTCTCTATTCATGTAATTCCTAGTTCCTATTCATATCGTTCGCTGCATTAAGAGATGAAGGAGGACAATCCTTATGGCTGTCTCAATCAATACAGTAAAAGCATTCGCAAAAGCTGTTTGTGGAAGCAACTGCTCTGATTTTAAAAATAGAAGAAAACCATTTCACAACAGTCATTTATGATTCTAAAAACTAGGAGTGTATATTATATGTCTCTGTTCTCCCACAAAATTTAGTGTTCATTTTTGAAATGGCTTTGAATTTTTCTTCTACATCTTTCCTTCTGTTCCCACTCATCCCTTCCTGTTACCCCTAGTCTGAGTACTTGCACTTGTGATGTGTGGCCTTCCATCACTACTAGACTGGTGAGGTGGCGGTTGGCAGACCTGGCGGTCCTGGGGGTCCCACATTCACATGCAGATAAATGGGGAGAAACAACTAGGGAGTGAGACAGACTGCGCAACCGAGGGTTCCAGCACAAGAAAAGAAAGCCTCAAAACCTCTGGCTGTAAAAACCTGTGGGGGTTGAGGCAGTAGGAGAAACTCCCAGCCTCACAAGAGAGTTCACTGGAGAGACCCACAGGGTCCTAGATCGTACACAAACCCACCCACTCAAGAATCAGCACCAGAAGGGCCCAACTTGCTTGTGGGTGGTCGGGGGAGTGACTGAAAGCAGGCAGAAAGCAGAGCAAGTGGCATAGTTCCCTCTCTGACCCCTCCCCCACATACAGTGCCAGAATGCAGCAACGTGGGTTGCCCTGCCCTGCTGAATACCTAAGGCTCCGTCTATTACAATGTAACAGGAGCAGGGAGACAAAGAAGTATTACCCAAGTGAAAGAGCAGATCAAAACTCAAGAAAAACAACTAAGCCACAAAGAGATAGCCAACCTATCAGATGCAGAGTTCAAAACACTGGTAATCAGGATGCTGTCAGAGATAGTTGAATATGGTCACAAAATAGAGGAAAAAGTGAAGGTTATGTAAAGTGAAATAAACAAAAATATACAGGGAACCAACAGTGAAGGGAAGGAAAATGGGACTCAAATCAACGATTTGGAGCAGAAGGAAGAAATAAACATTCAGCCAGAACAGAATGAAGAAACAAGGTTTCAAAAACATGAGGAGAGCCTGAGGAACCTCTGGGACAACTTTAAGCATTCAACAACTGAATCATAGGGATGGCAGAAGAAGAAGAAGAAAAGCAAGACATTGAAAACTTATTTGAAAAAAGAATGAAGGAGAACTCTCCTAATCTGGCAAAGGAAATAGACTTCCAGGAAATCCAGGAAGCTCAGAGAGTCCCAAAGAAGTTGGACCCTAGGAAGCACACACCAAGGCACATCATTATTACACTACCCAAGATTAAAGGTAAGGAGAGAATATTAAAAACAACAAGAGAAAAGGACAGAATTACCTACAAAGGAGTTCCCATAAGACTGTCAGCTGATTTCTCAAAAGAAATCTTACAGGCAAGAAGGGGCTGGAAAGTATTCAAACTCATAAAAGGCAAGGACCTACATCCAAGATTACTCTCTCCAGCAACGCTATCATGTAGAATGGAAGGGCAGATAAAGTGCTTCCCAGATAAGGTCAAGTTAAAGGAGTTCATCATCACCAAGCCCTTATTAAATGAAATGTTAAAGGGACTTACCTAAGAAAAAGAAAAAATTCAAAACTATGAACAGTAAAATGACAACTATAAACAACTGAACCTAAAAAACAAAAACACACTAAGCAAACAACTAGAACAGGAACAGAATCACAACAATGGAGATCACATGGAGGGTTATCAGTAGGGAGGGGGAGGGGGAAGAATGGGGGAAAAGGTACGGGGAATAAGAAGCATAAATGGCAGGTACAAAATAGACAGGGGGAGGTTAAGAACAGTATGGGAAATGCAGAAACCAAAGAACTTATATGTATGACCCATGGACATGAACTAAGGGTTGGGGAATGCTGGTGGGAGGAGGTGGTGCAGGGCAGAGGGGAATAAACAGGAGGGGAAAAAATGGGACAACTGTAATAGCGTAGTCAATTAAATATACTTTAAAAAAATAAGAAAGAAAAGGCTTTTGGCAAAGGCAGCATAAGTGAGTGGGTTAGGGTTCTACAGAGCTGAACCTTGCAGATGTGGAGGAATTCTGGCTTGTTTACCCACCTTCCCTCAGGGAGGGCCTCTGGTTTACCAGGCTGCTCAGTCTGGTTCACACACCAGGACACCCTTTCATTCATTTCCAGTGGGAAATAGAGCCACAGAGGCCCATTTCTTCCTAGCCCCACACTCCACACACACATACTCAGACATGCGTACACACTGTCACATATGCATGTGCACACATGCAGACACACTGTATTAGTCAGGGTCCCAACAGAACATAGCTCTCCAATCAGGCTACTTGAGGAGATGGTTTCTTTCATTTTCTTTCTTTTTTAAGATTTTATTTATTTATTTTTAGAGAGAGGGGAAGGGAAGGAGAAAGAAAGGGAGAGAAACATCAATGTGTGGTTACCTTTTGTGTGCTCCCTACTGGGGACCTGGCCCACAACCCAGGCACGTGCCCTGACTGGGAATCAAAGCAGTGACCCTTTGGTTCACAGGCTGGCACTGAATCCACTGAGCCATGCCAGCCAGGGCTGGAGATAGTTTCTTTACAAAGGTGGAAGTGGGGTGGATGTACAGGAACTAGGGGGATATTGACAGCTCAGGCCCCAGGGATGAGGGGAGGGACAGATTCCAGCAGGGATTCTCTTTTGTTGTTGTTCCCATTATTTTTCATTTTATTTTTCAATGACAGTTCACATTCAATATTATATTAGTTTCGGGTGTACAGCATAGTAGTTAGACATTTATATAATTTATGAATGATCCCCACACTAATTCTAGTACCCGCCTGGCAGCATACGTAGTTATTACAATACTATTGGCCATACTCCCTGTGCTGTACATCCCGTGAATATTGGTTCCAGCGGGGATTCTTACTCATTTGTAATATATAATACAAAGTAAACCAATTATATTGAATTTCAGTTATCAAAATATTACTAAAAAGTTGAGAAAGCATAAACCATATACTTCTTTATCATCACATTAAATAAAAGATAAGACACTTAAAATACAAGAGAGTTGAAGTTAGATTTTAAAAAATAAAGACATCAGTGCAAACAATGTTATTGCTTGGCTTAAATAAGCACTTTAAACTGTGAAGTGTTCTTTGGCAAGGCAACACATGTAATGTTGGACATGAGAAAATGAGGTACATTTTTTCCTTTCCGAGTTCACAGGCCACCTAAAATGAATTCCAAGGCCTACCAACACCTGGAAGAGCATAGTCCTGTACAGCAGGTTGTCAGGAGAGGAGCACTGCCCTGAGGCAGAGGTTTCAGCCAGCCCGAAGTGACCTTATGGGAAGGTAGCCAGAGGAATGAATACTCTCAACCTAATGTCCTTCCTCCCGCTGTTTTTCTGCCAGGCTTTCCATCAGCCAAAACAGCTAGAAGCCAGAGGTGCCCTTGGTGTGGTCTGTACAGGCTAGTCTCTTGGGCAGAGTGGAGGGGGAGGGGAAATAGAGGGGCAAAAGGAAAACATCCAGGGCACACACACAGACGAACTTTCTGGTCAGTGCACTCTTTTCCTGTAGGCGTGTGCTACAGGGCCTGATTCTAACCAGCAGCGCCCCTGGGGAGCATGGCATCATGACATAGGCCATTGGCAACATAGTGCCAGTTCCATAACGGACTCTAATGCCACCAACTTCCAGTAATTAATTATTTAGTTAGTTAGTTATTTTTAAGAGAGGGAAAAGGAGGGAGAAAGGGAGAGAAACATAACGTGCCAGAGAAATAACAATCGGTTGCCTCTCTCAGCAACCCCATCTGGGGACCTGGCCCACAACCTAGGCACGTGCCCCAACTGGGAATCGAACTGGCAACCTTTTAGTCTGCAGGCCAGAGATCAACCCACTGAGCTATGCCAGCCATGGCCCAGCAGGTAACTTTTTAAGCCAACTCAGCATTCTCTCCCTGACTGCCTGGCTGGACACTAACGACCCTGGCCTCAGTGACTCCTTTGTTCTACATCCAAGGCTGATGAGCCCCACCATCCACTGACCTGTGCTTAAGCTATGTTGACACCTGCAGCCAGGGTTCAGCAGCCTTGCAGGCTTGGAAACCACTTTATTGCTTTAGGGCAGTGGCTCTTAAACTTGAGTGTGTATCTGAGCCACCAGTTACAAAAGTTATCGTTAGGCTCCAACCCCAGGGTTTCCCAATCAGTTGGTCCAGGCTGGGGCCCAACAATGTGCATTTCTAACATGCTTCTGTGTGATGCTAGTGGAGAGACAACAGGTTGAGAACCCCTGCTTTAAGGAGAGGGTTATCTTTCCTTATTTCAAAGTTCTCAGTGGATTTCTTGCTGTAGCCTCCACACTGTGCCCTGGCAACTCTCTGCCCAGAGGCTCCATGTCCCCTTCAGCCCTAACTGCTGTGAACCAGCCCCCTCTCTATGGTCAACGAGCCGACCCCAAGTTTGGGTGGGAGGTGTCTTCTTGCATGTCTGCTTTTCACAGGCTTTCCTCACATCGCTGTTTAAGCCAAGTGCAATTTTCTACCCACTGGCCCTCTTAGATACTCTTTATTCTTCATTTTTGTCCCATGGTCAGAGCAGCTGTCACATTAGTCACATTAGCACAGGACATTTTTCTAAGTATCTAAGCTCTATTTCACCATGGCAGTCTGCCAAGCCATCCTGGAGAAAGACCACTCTAAGTCCTGGCTGGTGTGGCTCAGTGGACTGAGTGCTGGCCTGCAAACCAAAAGGTCAGTTCGATTCCCAATCAGGGCACACGCTTGGGTTGTGGGCCAGGTCTCCAGTTGGGGGTGTGCGAGAGGCAACCAATCAATGTATCTCTCACATACTGGTATATCTCTCCCTCTCATTCTCCCTCCCTTCCCCTCTCTCTAAAAAATTAATTAATTAAACCTTTTTAAAGAAAAAGAAAAGACCACTTTGAGAGGCAATCTCACTCTGAATAAAATCCAGCATTTTCCCAATGGTCCTACTCAGTCTGGCCTCATCTCCTGCCTCTGTTTCTCCTCATGTACCTGGTTCCAGCTACATTGTCCTCCCTGCTGCTTCACAAATACTCCAGCTACCCAAACATGTCACCTCAGGACCTTTGTACTTCCTGCTCCCTCTGCCTAAAATGATATTCTCCCATATAGCCACATGGCTTTATTCCTTCACCTCCTTGAAATCTTTGCTCAGATATTACTTTCTCAGTGAAGTCTCCCTGGCTGCCCTATTTAAGATTTCAGTCTTGGGGAAGAGGGAAGGGGGAAAACAAAGTAGGTAAGGAGGGTCAAATACATGCTGACAGAAGGAGACTAGACTTTGGGTGCTGAGCACACAATGTTGTATTATAAAGTTGTACACCTGAAACTTATGTAATGTTATTAACCAATGAACTGCAGTCCACCACAGCACTTCCTGTCCCCCTTCCTTACTTTTTCTCCATGGGCACCTACTGCCTTCAATATATTTGTTTATTTTTATTGTCTCTCTTCCCCAGTTAGACTGTCCCTGAGGACAAGAGTTCACATTTGTTTGGTTCACTGGGCTTAAAAGTACACCTGGTATATAACTATATACTAACTAGTATTCAATAAATGTATTGAATGAAAGTATAAATAAAGAAATGAATTCCCCCTACCAGGCAGTGAGAACATTGGGAGTGCAGGGTTGCAGCTTTCTTTCCAAGGAGAGAAGTAGCTGCAATAAAGGGCAGTCAAGAAGTCGAATTTTGCCCTGGCCAGTGTGGCTCAGTTGGTTGGAGTGTCGTCCCATAAACTGAAGGGTTGTAGGTTGATTTCGGGTCAGGACACATGCCTAGGTTGTGGGTTCAGTCCCAGTTGGGGCACATGCCAGAGGCCACAAATCGATGTCTCTCTCTCTGACAATGATGTTTCTCTCCCTGTCGCTCTCCCTTCCTTCCCCTTTCTCTAAAATCAATAAGCATATCCTTGGGTGAGGATAAAAAAAAAATTAAGTAATTAAAAATTAAGTCAAAGTCCCCTCCAGCATCCCCCCCCACCTGCATGGGCAGAGGGCAGTGAAAAGTGAGAACTCCCAGCTGCAGAAGGGGGATAGGCCAAGCAGTGTGAAGGAAAGGTGTCACCATCAACACTGGGGCAGCAGAGGCGACGGAGCTCTGGGCAGGGCCCTCGGACAAAAGGGTCTCAGTGACAAGGACACACTGTCCTCACCTCCCCTAGCAGTGACTAGTCAAACAGAGCAGCAGGGGAGATAAGGGTTCACTAGGGAGGGCATTTCCCAGGGCTCTGTTGGACTCACAGTCACCAGCACCCTTACCACACACAGAAACACACCCAAACCTAATGTTGGCCTCACCCCCAGATCTTTTTGGTTTTTTTAATCCTCCCCGGGGACATTTTTTAAGATTTTATTTATTTACTTTTAGAGAGAGGGGAAGGGAGGGAGAGAGGGAGAGAAACATTAATGTGCAAGAAACACATTAATCAGTTGCCCCCTTGCACGCCCCCAGCTGGGGACCCGACCCACAGCCCAGGCCCGTAATCGAACTGGTGACCTTTTGTTTTGCAGACCTGCGTTCAATCCCCTGAGCCACACCAGCCAGGGCTGCTTATTGATTTTAGAGAGATGGAAAGAGAGAAAGAGAAGGGGAGAAACATTGATGTAAGACAGAAACATCAATCGGTTGCCTCCTGCCTGCACCCCAACTGGGGACCGAACCCGCAACCCAGGCATGTGTGCTGACCAGGAATCAATCCTGTGACGTTTCAGTTTATGAGACAATACTCCGACCAACTGAGCTACACTGGTCAGGGGCCCCCTGGCTCTTGTGTCCATAAATGCTGTCTCTCTCAGCATCACTTTCAGTTCCTCCAAAGAATCTACTTCAGTTCTCAATTTCCTGAGCTATGCAGATTTTACTAAAGAATTCAAAGGGGATAAGATGAGGGGGTTACATTGTACATCCTAAAGCAAACAAATTAAAATGCCTTTGTTAGACATTTCCGTATTTCCAAGTGCCTCTCTGGAGCCGCAGAGCAGGGAATGAAGTTTCTCTCCTTTCCAGACCCTGTACCCATCTTGCCACCGCCCCCGCCACCCACCCCGCAACTTCAGATTCTTCTCCCAAGCACAGAAAAACCCAATCAGCCCTTTCTCAGCTCCCTATCCCAAACTGCGTGCCCAGGCTGATGAAAACCCATGAAATGCAAGGCCTTAGAGTTACCTGAATCTCTGGACCTGATCAAAGACCACTTGTTCCTGAGAATAAATGCCCCTGGGGTCTTACTGTCCTCCCCCCACACCTCTAGTAGCTTATCAAGATATTTCTTTCATGCACATATAGGGTTCTCTTCTTAAGAGGAATTTGAGAGGATGTTATTTTCTCATCTCCATGCTACACTCAGCTCCCCCTTCTTCCTGGGGCGCCAGTGTCAGCAGAAGCCGATGGGGAAGTGAGGCTTGGAGGTAGAGGAGGAGGGAAGGAGGGGAAAGGGGAAGTTTGTGAGGGAGGCTCCCTAGGAGGCTGTGGGAGAGCAGAGTAGGCAGGCAGAGCAACAGCAAGCTTGTCTGTCTCCACCGGCGTCTGCTGAGCCATGAGCCAAACTAGGGATTTACAGGGTAGGAAAGGGGGGATAGGCAGAACCCTCACACATGAGCAAGGAGCCAACAGCGTGGGCCAGGAGCTAGGAGGGCAGTTAACTGACCTAGGGAAGCAGAACTGTGATGGCCCTGGGCTGGTCTGGGGGTGAAGATACATTAACCTTTATGCCCCCTCAGGAGGAAAAATCTTTGGGCTGCTGAAGGCCCAGCAGGAAGAGAGCCTGAATGAAATCAATAAGGTAAAAGGAAGAACTAAGGGGGCAGGGCCTGGGGGAAGGGGCTCTGGGCAGGAGGGCCTACCCTAGCTCTGGCTTTTTCCACAGCAATTCCTGAATGACCCCATGTACAGCAGTGATGAGGATCTGCCCTCCAAACTGGAAGCCTTCAAGAGTGAGGGGAAAACTGTACGGGTGGATGGGAGGTGAGGGGGTAGGATTTCCTGAAGAACAGAGCAGGGAGAGCAGAGACACAGTCTGCTTCAGTGGTGGGATGAAGGAAGGCTGCCTCTATTGTCCCCCTGGTTGCAGTCCCCTTCCCTGGCCAGCCCTTCTCAGCAGCCCCTCTAAGTTCAGGATAACCTTAACTGGGCTGTTCAGCTCCCCAACCTCTACTTGCTCTGTCTGCCCCACTTCCTTCTACACCTTCTCCCCGACCTAGCTTTCGGTAGCAACCTCTTTCTCAGTCCTCTGCCCTGCCCCTGCCCTTCCAGCCAGAGCTAACCCTCTGCTTTCTCCCCTCACTCAGAGAAATACATGGAGTTTGACCTGAATGGAAATGGAGATATCGGTGAGAAAAGGGTGATTTGGGGAAGTGTGCTTAGCTAGGAAAAGAGGTCTCTCCTATAGTGTTCTGTTATTGATGGTTTGGGAAAGGGCCCACCTACCAGGGTAAGAGAAAGAGAATGGGAATGTGGACCTACAGGGAAGAGAAAGACTCCCCATCTTGTGACCCTCATCCTTTATCTCTAGATATCATGTCCCTGAAGCGAATGCTGGAGAAACTTGGGGTACCCAAGACCCACCTGGAACTAAAGAAATTAATCAAGGAGGTTTCCAGTGGTTCTGGGGAAACTTTCAACTACTCTGACTTTCTCAGGATGATGTTGGGCAAGAGATCTGCCATCCTAAAAATGTGAGGGAGTTGCTGTGGGGGGAAAGCCAGAGCCAGGGTAGGCCCTCCGGGTCCAGCTCCAACCTCCCGTATATTTAACTGCTTTCTCCCCACCTCTACCCTCATCCCCAGGCTCACCTTCTACACATTACTCAGCATCCATTTTTCCCATGCTTTGAGAAGCCCTTCCATCCTCAAGGTCCTATCCCCATCCATGGTTGTAGTCCCTAGAGCCCCCAGAACCCCCATTCTTTCCCTTCCCCACCCACCCTCAAAACCCCCATCTTCTTCTGGACTTCATAGTAGCATAAGATTTATTCTCTTGAGAGAACTGTTCCCTGATTCTTGTGTCTCTTACCACCTTGACCAGGATCCTGATGTACGAGGAGAAAGCAAGGGAGCAGGAGAAACCGACGGGTCCTCCAGCCAAGAGAGCTCTCTCTGAGTTGCCCTGATCTGCGGTGGGACTGAAGGTGCTTCTCATGACCCCAACACAAAAAAAGAAGACAAAATTGTGAGCCAAAGTCAAGCCAAAATAAATTCTCCTCCTTCTCCAGATCAAGTGAGCTTGGTCTCTGGGGGGATTTTTTTTCCCTGGGTTTGGAAAGGAGTGAAGCATCTTCGAGGGAAGGGAAGCAAGGATTTGCCGAGATAAGCAGTGTGTCTACTACAGCAGAGAATTTTGTACGCCAAGGGGGATTCCAGATGTATCAGGTAATCTTGACCTCAAGGAATTTAGGGGGGATGAAAAGATATGTACCAAAAAAAAAAAAAAAAGAAAACCACCCAGGCCCATGGTGAAGAGTAAGGATTACTTTGAACCAACATTCTCCGTCACTATGAGCTTTGTGACCTTAACAAATCACTCAGCCTCTCTGAGCCTTTCACCTGAAAATTAGGATAATATAATCCACCCTATAATGCCTGATATATCATAAGCCCTCAATAATGTTTAAAATTGAATGGATGGATGGATGGATGGATGGACAGATGAATGGATGAAAGAACTGGTGTAATTGGATGGAGTAAAGGATTCACCACACTATAAAGCCTGACAATTTAAGTATTAAGTGAGTCTTTGAGATCTTTGGGGGGATAAGCTGCAAAACAGTCTATTTAATGAAGGGGAAAGGGGCTTGGATTAGGAGGATACTGAGGGCAGATGTTAGGGATACAGGATCCCTGGATGGCAAAAAGGGTTAAATAGCCAACCTCAGGAACGGCAGAAGCCAAAGAGCTCAGTGAGACTATTCCTAGACCTTTCCTCCAAGGGGTCCAGATGAGTTAAATAGCAACCCCATCACTGGCCACTAGTTAAGGTTTCCTGATGCCCTGGAAAGAGACAGTCCAAGTGGCCCAGCTTGTTTTATGTACTGAGGTCAGAAAGGGCCACTGAGATCAACCATGTTGGCCCCTCCCAGTGGTGAAGCTTGGCTGGCATTCCGAAGAATGCTGCAGTGACTCTATAGCACTTCAGATAAGGATTGGATCATTTCATTGAATAAAATACTGAAATTATTGAAAATAATTCATTGAAAATAACAAAATTAATAGCTAATCTCTATTGAGCACCTACTATATACTAGATACCATTCTAAATGCTTTCTGTATTAATTCATTTAATCTTCACAACAACGCTGGTGACACCAAGAAGGAAAGAGAGGATTTGGGGATTTAAAAAAATTTTTTTTAAACATGGGTTTATTTGTTTGTTTGTTTTAGAGAGAGGGAAAGGGAGAAAGAAAGGGAGAGAAACAGCGACGTTTGAGTGTGTGAGACACATCAGTTGGTTGCCTCCTGCATGCCCCCAGCTGGGGACCTGGCCCACAACCCAGGCATGTGCCCTGACCAGGAATCGAACTGGCAGCTCTTCGGTTCGCAGGCTGGTGCTCAATCCACTGAACAATACCAGCCAGGGCAAGATCTGGGGATCTTAAATAATTTGTCCATTCAAGATCAGTAAACTGGGTTATAGTCACATAATAGACCATTACTGTACAACAATGAGAATGAACTATAACTACACGAAACAATGTGGATGAAATTCATTAATATGATGAGCAGAATACAGACACAAAAGAGCCCTTACGGTACAATTCCACTTGTACAAAGTACAAAAACAGGTAAAATTAGTATATGCTGTTAAAAGTCAGGATAGTAGTTAGCTTTGGGGAAGGCTCAGAAGAGGCCATTGGTCAGGGGGAAAAGGAGCAGAATGGCCCCAAGGGGAAATATGCCTGGTGTAGGTAAAGAGAGTAATAAAATCAGAGACCTAAAAGGGAGTCTACTCATCCAGGATCTCATTCACTGTAAAAACTTAGGCTTCTATTCTGAGAGAAACAGAAAGGTATTACAGGGCTTTAAGCAAAGAAGTCCTTTGAGGCCTCCTTTGAAAAAAAAAAAAGGCTGCAACGTAGAGAACACAGTAGACTGTTGGAAGAGGTGCGAACTCAGGAAGACCAGTTAGGAGGCTGCTGCCGTAATCCCGAGAGAGATGAGGATGGTTCAGATCAAGGTGAAAGGAGCGGAAGTGAAGAGGTTGGATTCTGAATGTATTCTCAAGATAGGAGTTCCTGTCTGATTGACAGTGGGGAGTGAGATAAAAGGAGTGATGAGGAGTCCAAGGTTTTTTACTTCACTGGAATTTTTAAATTGCCTTCAGCTCAGATGGTGGAAGGCTGTGAATGGAGCGGGTTTTCAGGGGTTGAAGATCAAGTGTTCGGTTTTGGACATAGCGAATTTGAAATGATGTACTATATACGCAAGAGATGTCAAGTACATAGCTGTGTATATAAACCTGGAATTGGAAAGTGAGGTCTCTGAAGTATTACATTTGGGAATCATCAGCATATAAATGCTATTTCAAACCACGGACTGTGAAGAGAATGCAAATTACCAACATATCAGATATACAAATATCTTCTTGAAAATTACAGGTTATAAAGTTAAGTGTCCGTCTTGTCATCGGTTGCCAATATTTTGATGAGTAGATCATTCCTAGCCTAACTTTGTTCAAATGATTTGCGTATACTATGCAAATGAGTAGAACTGCCTAAAGATTGCCCCAGCGGCGCGACGCCAATGATACACTTCCCTGGATCCTTCCATTGGCCTGTCTACCCACCTTATTTGCGTAACGTGATTTAATAAATGAAAAGCCCCGCCCTTCTGGTGCTTTCACCTATCGTGTAAGGACGCTGGAGTTGAGTCTTCCATGGTTACATATGCTCCACCCCCCGGCAGCTAATCCCTTCCGCCCGGTCCTCTCAGTTCACCCCCGCTGCTGAAAGCACCACCAACCCTGCATCGTTTCTTTCCACTCTCAGCGTCTCTACGTCTCTCCGCTCCCATCTTTCCACGGACGCACGACGCACGCCCCGCCCCTTTTTTCCCGCAGTGTAAATTCTGCGCCCGGAACGCCCGGCCGACTGGCGCCACATTCCCGCCCCATCTACACGTCCTAACGGCAGACGCAGGGGGCCCGCCTCTTTAGCCAATCGGCGTCCTTAGCACCTGTAAGTCCCTCCTTTTTATGCATATTTCTTTCTTTTTTTTTTTTTTTTAATAAGAACAGCCTTGGAAGTAAAGTGGGATAGGGTAGAGAGCGCCCCGCCCTTTATGCAAATAACGAGGCGTGTCTAGGCGCGGAGGAAGGCGGGAGGTGGAGGGTACTCCCGGGGGTGGTGGTTGCCCGGATGGGCCGTTAGTCGGAGCCGTGCCGCGGAGGAACGAGGCAGACCGGCGTAGCTGAACCCGGCGCCATCCGCCGCCATCCGCCCCCGCCCCACCGCCATCCCACCCCGGGGAGCCCCTGGGCCCAGTCCCGGAACCCCGCACACCCGGCCAGGTGAGTTTGGATGAGCCGAGTGCTTATGCCCCTTTCCAGTCTGTGAGCGGTGGTGGCGGCAGCAGCAGCAGCAGCAGCGGCGGCGGCGGTGGCGGGCCGGGGCGGGGGGGCGGGAGAAGAGGACAAGCTGCCATTAGCCGCCGCCATTTTGTCCTCCTGCCGCCGGGGCCTGCCTTGCCCCTCCCCCTCCAATACCACCTCCTTGGGACCAGCACCTTCAGCCCATCTCTCAGAGTCCACAGCCTGCTCTTACCCACCTCCCCACCTTCATGACCTAATGGGACGACCCTCTCTCCTGGACCGGTGACTCCCCACCCGTCGCTGTGCTACTGACATCTCACCCCTCTCTGTGGGCCACCTTCGCCGCCGCCACCTCTCTGGCGTGGGCCGCGCCCGACGGTCCTCTTAGAGAGTCTTCTTCCTAGTCTCATCACCCAGCTTAAGGGCCCCCTTCTTGACGCCTCTTTTTTCGTCGAGTCACTCCCACTCTGGAACCCTGCTTTTATACCGCATATTTGCCGCCTATGTTCCTCCATCTTTCCTCTTCTGTTTCATTTTTCCTAGTCCTTATCTCTCGTTTACTACTCCAACGCCCCTTTTCCTGGGTCTCTTGACACTATCCCCTTAACTTTGCGCTGCAGCCTTTTCCTACCATTTCTGCTTACGTGTGTTACAGCCCATCTGCTTTCGTCTTCAGTCTTTTATTAGTCTCTTCGCGACTCTTCTATCCCTTTTCCTTTCATGTATTTATTTCCAAAGATTGTTCTCCTTAAACACCTACAAAGTAACCCCTAGCCTCTCATCTAACCTGCCTTAAAGTACTCTCCAGTTTTAGTTTTCATCCTGATCCTGTCTGGATTTCCCACCACCTCCCATCTCTTTCCTTTACACCGTATCCCCAGGTAAATGAATGCCTGGTCACTCCCAGAGAGACTGACCCTGCAGAGTTTGGCCTGCTTGGGGAGCAGGGGGTATTAGGAAAAGAAATGACTGCTGTTGGAATTTCTTACTGAGGGTAAGAACATGAAGTTGGCTTTGACCTTCGCCTCGTGGCTACAGGGTGCTCTTGAAGTGGCTCCATAATGCTTTGTTTTTCTCATAGCTGCATAGCATAAGCCAGAAACTGCCAGCATGGCACCTGCAAGCAAGATTTTTTCCCAAGAGCAGGGATGGGGGCAAGTGTAGGAAAAGATGGGGTGTTCAGAATACTTGGGTTTCTGTACCTTGGGAGTGAGAAAAGCCCCAATTCCATGAGGAATTCTCTGGTACTAGCCCCCAGTCTGGCTGAGCAAGCTCATAAAAATCCATAAACTCCCGGCATACCTTTCTGCAAACCCCCTCCAGTGGGAGTGAGGTGCTGGGAATGGAACCTGGGGCACAGTTAGAGTGTCTCGTAAGTCAGGGATCTAAAACTCTGTTCCTGGCATGATAGACCTGTGTGCCTCTTTCTGGCTTTTTCCAGGGCTTGGACTTGCCCTGTTTTATTGTGGGTCTCTGAACTGATTTTGAAGAGATTAGTTGTGGGGATAATGAAGAGGTTGCTACCCTTTATAGGTTGGTAGAGAGGGGAGAGTATTTATAGTCTTTATATTAGGAGAATACTAGATTTTTATATGGGTATCCTTGGCAAGAGGTGTCTGGGCTCCGGGGAGCTGAATAGATCATGTTGCTTAAAGGGACTGGGGAGTTTTGAATAAGCTTGAGGAAAAGATGCCAGAGGGCCACGTATCTGGGCTCCCAATGAGAATGAAGGGGATCATCAGGCCTCTGTTGGAGCCCGTAAAGGGAGCAGAAAATGAAACACTTGGTGTTTGGCCCACAGGCTCCGGCACGTTTTGGGGGAGGTGCCTGCAGGACCCAACATACTCAATGAGCTTCCAGCGCAATGTCCGATCGCTCGGGGCCGACTGCCAAGGCGAAGGATGGAAAGAAGTATTCCTCGCTCAACCTGTTTGATACGTATAAGGGCAAGTCCTTAGAGATCCAGAAACCCGCTGGTGAGGGTCCTGCAAAGATACTCCTAATTACCAGAGGCCTGGCATGAATGGGGCATGTGTTTTAGAGCTCTTTAAAGGGAAATGGCTACAGCACAGTTTACCAAAAAAAAAAAAAGAGAGAGAGAAAGAAAGATGGGAACACTAGAGATTCCCCAACTTTATCTTGGGTCCTTATAAGGGACATTGGGCTTTGGGTGAGCACCAGTTACTCTCCTACATAGGCATGTCTGTGGTTCCCTGCCTTTGGACATGTAAGAATTGGAGGTAAAGAAATGTAGACTTAGAAGTCTGGGGCCAGCGTGCTCTCTGCAGGCTCAAGATCAACCATCCTGTGTAGAAGCTTTGGATATAATGCCTCTGGGCCTTCCCAGCAGGATTTCAAAGGTTGATAAGGGCAAAGGAAAGGATGGTGTCTAAGAGAAGTTGGGTAGTAAGACACTGAAGATCTCCCATACAAGGCTTTTTTTTTTTTAACCTTCTCTCTACTTTTTCTCCAGTTGCCCCTCGCCATGGCCTGCAGAGTCTTGGGAAAGTTGCTATTGCCCGGCGCATGCCACCCCCAGCCAACCTTCCAAGCCTGAAAGCTGAGAACAAAGGCAATGACCCCAACGTCTCACTAGTGCCAAAAGACGGAACAGGATGGGCAAGCAAACAAGAGCAGTCCGACCCCAAGAGGTAGAGAGAGGCTTGGGGGACCTAGAGTGATGAGTGTTTTTACTTTGGACTTTAGGGTGAATTGGGCTTGGCCTAGCCCAGCCACGTAGCCAAAGTCAAAGAGGGAAGCTCCTCTGCTGCCTGTTCCAGGACTCCTGTTAGATGACTAAGGAATGGTACCTTTAACTTTTTGTCAGACAGCAGCAGCATGAAGAAACAAGATGATAGCCTTTTCAGGGCAACATGGCTATGGTGTCTTGTTCTAATATTTGTAACTAGTAGCAAACAGCTCTGAGTTCAGTTCCTATTTTCCTCCGGTGGAGAAGCAGGGGAGTCATTTCAGGCTCTGGATAACCTTCCCGTCTTTCCATGCCCTCAGTTCCGATGCCTCAACTGCTCAGCTGCCGGAATCGCAGCAACTGCCGGCTTCACAGACGCCTGCCTCGAACCAGCCGAAACGACCCCCAGCAGCCCCCGAGGTATCTGAAGAACTGGATGTTATTGAAGGGGTGGGGACAAGCATGGCTTGTAGCTCCTTACCTGTGTCACCATTTACTGTATGCCTGCTTCCCTAGAACACTCCTTCCGTTCCAAGTGGGGTAAAATCCTGGGCACAAACCAGCGCCACCCATGGAGCACATGGAGATGGTGAGTACCGGGCTATTGGGGAGCTCACTCTGGGCACCGTGGTAGGCAGGAGCCCTGTACTGTGCCTTTAGTGAAGTGTCCTCAGTCCTCTTTGGCTAAATTTTGGGGTCCTTAGTTTCATGGGGCACATGAGCAAGTTTGTCTCAGTCTTCTTATATGAGGGTGAGGGGGTGTCCCAGAACTGCGTTTCTTGAGGAATGAACACCTAATGTGTAGGGAGTGGGTTTGAAGGCAGGAACCTGATGATCTGGTACGTATCAGAACCTTCTCCTTTTGTGGCGCGTTCTCAGTAAATGTAATTCCATCTCCTGTTCCATTCCCCAACCCCAACAGGTGGAAAGGCATCAAGCCTACTGTCACGATTCTCTCGAGAGGAATTTCCGACCCTGCAGGCGGCTGGCGACCAGGACAAAGCTGCCAAGGAAAGGGAGTCTGCCGAACAGTCGTCTGGGCCCGGACCAAACCTCCGCCCCCAAAGTGAGTGGCTGCCATTTGGGAGGGAGGGTATTGGTGGTTGAGGGGTTACCCACTGGCTGGGACATTACCATATTCCATCTCAGAGCTAAGTTCTCCCCATCATTTTCAGCTGTTTACTCTCTGCCTTTTCCAAAACACAGATTCTACAACTTGGAGGGATGGAGGTGGGCGTGGCCCTGATGAACTGGAGGGCCCAGACTCCAAACATCATCACGGCCATGATCCCCGGGGGGCATTGCAGCCTTCTGGCCCACCCCAGTTCCCTCCCTACCGAGGAATGATGCCGCCCTTCGTGAGTTTGGATATCTTGTTTCGGAGTGGTTGCACTGGAAGCTAGAGAGTTAGAAATTAGAACTTAGTCTTTGGAGGGGACAGCTGGAAAGAAGGGGCCTATCACATAGAGAGCAGGGAGAACGATAGGTTTAGGGAGCTGGCAGGCTCTTTGACCATCCTTCCCGAGCAGCTGCTGTTGGGCCCTTTTGCAGATGTATCCCCCATATCTCCCGTTTCCTCCGCCCTATGGACCCCAGGGACCTTACCGATACCCCACTCCTGATGGGCCCAGGTAAGTAATGCCAGGTCTGGGTTTATGCTTGGGGATGGGGGAAGCCTACTGGTGGAAGGATG
Source organism: Mormoops blainvillei (assembly GCA_004026545.1). NCBI lineage: Eukaryota > Metazoa > Chordata > Mammalia > Chiroptera > Mormoopidae > Mormoops > Mormoops blainvillei. The sequence continues at coordinate 17,577 of PVJD01009056.1, forward strand.
GTATTCTAGCCAGCAAGTTCAGTGTTGTATGTGGTTATACACCGTACCATCTTTTATCTTCTCTCCCATTTCCTTTTTTTATACACAGCCGTTTTCCCCGTGTGGTAGGCCCCCGGGGCTCAGGGCCACCAATGCGCCTTATAGAGCCTGTGGGTCGGCCTTCCATTCTTAAAGAGGATAATCTGAAAGAGTTTGACCAGTTGGATCAGGAGAATGATGATGGTTGGGCAGGTAAGTGAATATTAAGGATCAAGCATTTTAGTCTTAAAAGGCAAGATCTGAGAAGGAGAAAATTGAGGGGGGCGGTTGTGTGGGAGAAATGTAGATACATGGAGGTAAGCCAATTCCTGGTAATGAACTGAGAGGACTGAGAATGACAAGACTCCAGTGGATCCAGACTTCAGAGGGCGGGGGTTAGCATTGGTAGTGCATTTCATCACATAGTTCCAGGCTGCTTCCTGTATTCTAGAAGATAGCTGAGATTTGAAAGCAGAATGATTGGTTACTGCCCTTCACATTCCCCCCCTAGGGGCCCATGAGGAGGTCGACTACACTGAAAAGCTCAAGTTCAGTGATGAGGAAGACGGGCGAGACTCCGATGAGGAGGGAGCTGAGGGCCAGTGAGTTAGGGCCCTCTGGGGAGAGGCGGGGGTCTCAGTTTCTCTCATGGCAGTATACTCTTAAAGGAGCTGGGTTGCAGCTGATTTTAATTCCACTGTTGGTCTGCTCACAGCAAGGAGTCCCAGTCAACTGCTGGTGAGGAACGGCCCCCTGAAGCAGATGGCAAAAAGGGCACCTACACCGGCAGTGAACCTCCCCCTCCCAAGACGGCCTGGGCAGAGACCTCTCGGCCTCCAGAGACAGAGTCGGGGCCTCCTGCCCCAAAGCCTCCCCCACTCCCACCTCACCGGGGCCCCGCTGGGAACTGGGGGCCTCCTGGGGACCACCCAGTGAGTGTCTACAATGAGGGGTTGAGGGGGTCAGTTGTGGCTAATAGCGTCAGCTGTGTGATTATAGGAGCAGTAATAGAGGAAGCTAGAGGGAGGGTCAAAAATGGTCTATAGGAAATGTAGAACTTTTGAGAATCTGACAAGGTTTGGAACATCCTTGGTGTTAGGGGAGTCTGGGTGAAATTGGTGTGCTAGAGAGTAAGAACAAGGGGGCCTGGATGTTTGGGCCTCTGAAAAGAGAGAGGAAACCAAAAAACTAGGATGATGAGTTTTTCCCTACTCAGAGAGGCCATCAACCCAAAGCCTGGTCCTTGCACCCGCGGGTAGAGACAGTTGATCATTCTATAAAAGAGATCGTAAGAAACGTAATGACTCACATCTCTGGCCCTGCTGGGTCTACCCATTGACAGGATCGTGGGGGCCCACCCTGCAAGCCCCCAGCACCTGAAGATGAGGATGAGGCGTGGCGGCAGCGGCGGAAGCAGTCTTCATCTGAGATCTCCCTGGCCGTGGAGCGGGCCCGGCGACGACGAGAAGAGGAGGAGCGCCGTATGCAGGAGGAGCGTCGGGCAGCCTGTGCAGAGAAGCTCAAGCGGCTTGATGAGAAATTTGGGGCACCTGACAAGCGGCTCAAAGCAGAGCCTGCTGCCCCACCTGCTGCCCTTCCTGCCCCAGTGCCACCACCTGCTGTACCCAAAGAACTCCCCATACCTCTGGCTCCTTCGCCAGCACCAGCCCCAACACCAGAAAAAGAACCAGAAGAGCCAGCACAGGCTCGTCCTGCCCAGTCCACCCCCACTCCAGGTGTGGCTCCATCTCCCGTCCTGATGAGTGGTGGTGGCAGTACCAGTAACACCAGCAGTGGCAGCTTTGAAACCAGCCCAGGTATGGAGACAGGAATAGGTGCTACCAGATGGCAGGTCTCTTCTCTGCTTTGGGTGAAGGCTGTGTGTAGAAAGGATGGGAGGAAGTGAAATAGAAGGCAGTTCGGGCGTACTGGACTGTCAGTGTGAGGAGGAGATTTTGCTACCTGAATCCCTTAATTAGTGATCTAAAAGCACTTTTCCTAGCCTCTGAGCCTTGTGTGGAGCAAGGCTAACCTGTCTGTTACTTTGTTGGTTTTATGGGAATTTAATTCCACCACCATTGGCTTTTGAGAGGCCGTGAAGTATTTCATGTGTGTTGAGTAGGAAGGACTTACCCTAGAGAGGGAGCTAGAGGTGAGAACTGAAACTGTGAAGGTGTTAATGGAATGTCTGGGGTGGGTCAAACAACTCTTGATTGTTTTCCTTTCATCCAATTCAGTGGAACCCCAGCTGCCCTCAAAAGAGGGTCCTGAACCACCAGAGGAGGTTCTTTCTCCTACCACACACCCAGCCCCAAAGGTGGAACCCAAGGGTGATGGGGCTGGCCCCACCCGGCAGGCCCCCAGCCAGGGCTTGGGCTACCCCAAATATCAGAAGTTGTTGCCTCCTCGTTTCCAGCGGCAACAGGTGAGACCAAATCACTTCTATTGCGGTCTGCTTCCCTCCCTAGGTCTATTGTTTACACTATCTACTAGTTCCCTTCTGTGCCTGTGTACCAGTTCTGTCTCCATCTGGTACAGGTGTATGTCACATTTTTGTATTGACTTGTTCTTATGCGTGTTCCTTTTTCTTTGTTGGGGCGGAGAGCCTTGATGCCTCTCTTGTCTTTCCCCAGGAGCAGCTCTTGAAGCAGCAGCAGCAGTGGCAGCAGCATCAGCAGGGCTCCACTCCACCTGCACCAGTGCCCCCATCACCACCACAGCCTGTGACCATGGGGGCTGTGCCAGCTCCACAGGCACCACCCCCCAAGGCCCTTTACCCAGGTGCTCTGGGGCGGCCCCCAGCCATGCCCCCAATGAACTTTGATCCCCGCTGGATGATGATTCCTCCTTATGTGGACCCCCGGCTCCTCCAGGGCCGACCCCCTCTGGACTTCTACCCTCCTGGCGTCCATCCCTCTGGTAAGGGGCCTCTAATCCTGGGATGTGGGTATCCACATCTTGCTGTTGGATAAAGTGCCACCAATAAAGGGGGCAGGGCGTGTGCTTAGCCCTACTGAGGTAGCTCTTTGTAACAAGGATGGGCTTGGGGAAGAAAGGAAGTGATCGTTCTTTGGCCAGGATTTACTTTGGGGGGATTGATTGATTGATTTACAGGGAAGCTGAGTTGGTGGCCCTGTTTCAGGAGAATGGGCCAGTCCCAGACTTTGGAATAAGTAGAGGAGCTGATGTTGACTGACTGGGAGGATTAGACTGGGGAGATGCTTTTTGGCCTAGAGAGCCTGTCACATGAGAAAGGGTTATTGTTTCCTCAGGCCTAGTCCCCCGGGAGCGTTCAGACAGTGGAGGCTCAAGCTCAGAGCCATTTGAGTGCCATGCAGCCCCCCACTTAAGGGATCGGGGCACCCCACCAGTGGATCCAAAGTTGGCTTGGGTAGGAGATGTCTTCACCACATCAGCTGACCCTCGGCCACTTACTTCACCACTGCGACAGGCTGCTGATGAGGATGACAAGGCGATGAGGTAAGTGAGCATCAAGAGAAATGGGTGAGTTCCTAGTGGAAGGATCTAGGCTAGGAGAAAAAGGGCTGGATTGTTGGTGAGGTGATGGGGATAACCATGAAAGGAGCACCTAGGTCATAATAATAAAGTATTCTCTTTCGCCACCTAGTTCCACTGTTTCTCACCCTGAGATGCTTATTTCTGTTCTTTTATGTATCCCACTTCAGGAGCGAGACTCCTCCAGTACCTCCCCCACCACCCTACCTGGCCAGTTATCCTGGCTTTCCTGAGAATGGAGCCCCTGGACCCCCACACTCTCGCTTCGCTCTAGAAGAGCCAACTCCCCCAGGGCCCGGTCCACTCCCCTGGCCCCCAGGCAATGACGAGGCAGCCAAGATACAAGCTTCACTGCCCAAGAAGGAAACTCCCAACGAGGAAACTCCACAGCTAACAGGACCAGAACTCAGCCGAAAACCTACCCGCGGAGTTGGAGGCCAAGGTCCCCCACCTCCTCGCAGAGAGAGCCGTACTGAGACGCGCTGGGGCCCTCGCCCAGGCAGCAGCCGTCGTGGAATCCCTCCAGAGGAGCCAGGGGCCCCTCCCCGCCGGGCTGGACCTATAAAGAAACCCCCACCATCTACAAAAGTCGAAGAGCTGCCTCCCAAGCCCCTTGAACAGGGGGATGAAGCCCTCAAGGTCCCAAAACCAGATCCACTCAAGACAGCAAAAGGGAAGATGGGTGGGGGCCCCAAGGAGACTCCACCAAGTGGGAATCTCTCTCCTGCCCCAAGGCTTCGGAGGGACTATTCCTATGAGAGAGTGGGTCCTGCCTCTTGCCGGGGTCGCGGGCGAGGGGAGTATTTTGCCAGAGGGAGGGGTTTTCGGGGAACCTATGGGGGACGAGGGCGGGGAACCAGAAGCCGAGAGTTCCGCAGTTACCGAGAGTTCCGTGGAGAGGATGGGCGTGCCAGTGGGGCGGAGGGACCGAACCATGCCCCTGCTCCCCGAGGCCGCACTGCCAGTGAGACTCGAAGTGAGGGTTCCGAGTATGAAGAAATCCCCAAGCGCCGCCGGCAGAGGGGCTCAGAAACAGGCAGTGAGACCCATGAGAGTGATTTGGCCCCCTCGGATAAGGAGGTCCCCTCACTTAAGGAAGGAGTAGCCACCCAAGTCCCCCTTGCTCCCCCCCTATCAGGAGCTTGTCCTTCACCAGCCCCAGCTCGGTTTTCTACTGCCCGAGGTGGGCGAGTCTTTACTCCCAGAGGGGTACCTTCACGCCGTGGCCGAGGGGGTGGACGACCCCCTCCACCCATTTGCCCAGGCTGGAGCCCTCCAGCCAAGTCTCTGGCCCCTAAGAAGTCTCCAGCAGGTCCTTTGCCAAGTAAGGAGCCTGTGAAAGAGAAGCTGATCCCAGGGCCTCTGTCCCCCATGACCCGCAGAGGCAGTGGGACAGGCAGCAACCTGGGCATGGGTGTGGAAGATGGGGAGCGACCCCGAAGGAGGCGGCATGGGAGGGCTCAGCAGCAGGATAAACCACCTCGGTTTCGGAGGCTGAAACAGGAACAGGAGAGTGCTGCCCGAGGAGTCGAGGGCAAGCTCTCTTCAGCCCTTCCAGCCTCTACCCCTGGACCAGAGGAGATCCTTACGACAGTAGCAGTTCCCCCACAGCCGCGCCAGGCAGCTGCTAAGTCTCCTGATCTGTCAAACCAGAACTCCGACCAGGCGAATGAGGAGTGGGAGACTGCATCTGAGAGCAGCGACTTTGCCAGTGAGCGACGAGGGGATAAGGAAGCACCCCTACCAGTACTGCTGAGCCCCAAAGTTGTGGGAACTCCTGGGGGTGGGGGTGGTGGAACCGGACCAGGCATTTCAGCCATGTCATGTGGAGACCTGAGCCAGAGAGCCAAGGATCTGAGTAAACGGAGCTTCTCAAGTCAGCGACCAGGCATGGAAAGACAGAACCGTCGCCCAGGCCCCAGCAGCAAGGCTGGCAGCAGTGGAGGAGGTGGTGGGGGTCCTGGAGGGAGGACCGGCCCAGGGCGAGGGGACAAGAGGAGCTGGCCCTCTCCCAAGAACCGAAGGTGGGTAGGGACAAGCTAAGTTCTTAAGAAATTGGGGGAGGGGAGAAAACCTGAGTGAAAGCTTAAGGTTGGGCGTGGTGGAGTTGGGACACCTGAGTCAGAAAAGCACTAGGGTATCCATGTCTGCATGAAGGAACTGAGAAGCAGTTGATAGGAACATCCACTTTGTCTACACAATATGCCTATACACACAAAATCTCTTAAATACTTGAAAACACCTGGAAGGGCAGAGGTTGGAAGATTTTTGTAGGGAAAGTAACAATTTTGGGAATACTGGAGTCGATCTGTTCTCTTTAGCCGCCCTCCAGAGGAGCGTGCTCCAGGGCTTCCCCTGCCTCCCCCGCCTCCCAGCAGTTCTGCTGTCTTCCGCCTGGACCAAGTGATCCATAGCAACCCTGCAGGCATCCAACAGGCTCTGGCCCAGCTCAGCAGCCGTCAGGGGAGTGCAGCTGCACCAGGGGGACACCCAAGGCCCAAACCTGGGACTCCCCAAGCCCCGCAAGGCTCCTCCTCTCAGCCCCCATCTTGCTATGATTCTCAGAGGGCTAACAACAGTGGTGTTGGTGTCAATTTGGGTAAGCTGGAGGGGCAGAGTGTGAGACTCTGTCCCCAGAGGTTAGGTGTTGAAGAGGGAAGAGTGGCTTGGAGCCCCTGGTGTTAGGTCTCTGGGGTTGGAGGGATGGAGAGACTGGGGAAGGAGGAGATGATGGAGTCACTGGTAGAGCAAGGCAGGTGCTGACAGATTTCCCCTTTTCCCCAGACCTCCACTTCGAGGAGCCAGGGCCAGTGGTGAGGGGGGTGGGTGGGACTCCCCAGGATTCTGCTGGGGTTAATCCCTTCCCCCCCAAACGGCGGGAGCGGCCTCCCAGGAAACCGGAGCAGCTGCAGGAGGTGAGGGGCCGGGCTTCAGATTGTTCTTCACTGCTCTTTTGAGGCTTCTCTCGTTTTTTTCATTCTCCTATTCATGTTGCTGCTCTCACCCCGAATTCTCAGTGTTGGTTACTGCATGCCTCTTACAAGCTCCTCTTTGTCCCACCCCTCGCTCTGTCCCAGTTTCTTACATTCCCAGTGCCCAGCTCATTCATGTTTAGCCTCTGGCCTTTCTCACCTTTAGGAATCTTTGCCACCTTCTCATAGCTCTGGGTTCTTGGGCCCAAAATGCGAGGGCCCAGGCCCTCAGGGAGAGTCCAGAGATGCAGGAACAGAGGCCCTGACCCCTCACATTTGGAATCATTTACGTACTGGTAAGTTAAGTTGAGCAGATGGAAGGACCGTTGAGAGCTAGAAGGGCCTCACAACTGTCCTCACATCCTCTTTCGGTGCTCTTCCCAGCCACTAGTAGAAAGAGTTACCAGCGTGGCCCCATGGATCCCTGGATGGAACCCCTGAGTCCTTTTGAGGACGTGGCTGGCACAGAGGTGAGGATAGGAGGGAATGTCTGAGCTGGGATTTTATCAAACACTGGCTATCCTTCCCTACCTGTTATGGGTTGGATCTGGGGTGGTTCCCTCACACAGTTGTCTTCTTTATTCAGCTTGTCTGTGTACGCCAGTCAGGTATTGGACTGCTTTCTACCCTGTTTCACTAACTCCTTCTCCACTCCTCTCAGATGAGTCAGTCTGACAGTGGGGTGGACCTGAGTGGGGATTCTCAGGTATCATCAGGTCCGTGCAGCCAGCGAAGTTCCCCTGATGGAGGACTCAAGGGGGCAGCAGAGGGGCCCCCCAAGCGGCCTGGAGGCCCCTCACCCCTGAATGCTGTTCCTGGTGAGGGTCCACCTGGCTCTGAACCCTCTGAACCTCCTAGGAGACAGCCACTTGCTCCCCCTGAGGGGGATAGAAAGGTAAAAGGCCAAGAAAGGGTAAGAGGAGTGTTCCTGGCACTCTGGCTGTAGCCCTTCCTTTGTTTTCCCCTTCTGCATGTCCTGGGGATTCCTTTATCGGGGCTTCTGTTCCCTCCCCCCAACTCTACTTTACTGTGTTCCCCAACCCAGGAGCTGCCCCGGGAGCAGCCTCTGTCCCCTGGCCCCATTGGCACAGAACGATTGCAGCGTACGGACCGAAGTCCAGGGCCTGGCTCTCTGCTGTCATCCCATCGACCTGGCCCCCCGGTCCAGTTTGGCACCAGTGACAAGGTTTGTATGGGCTCTATCTGGGCATCTTGGGTTGGGCGGAGAGAAGGGAAGGACTGGAGGTGGTACATGGAGGGCACATACGAATCATGGGGCAATGTTCCCTTATCTCATGATCACAGGACTCAGACTTGCATCTAGTGGTAGGAGACAGTTTAAAAGCAGAGAAGGACCTAACGGCATCAGTCACTGAGGTACGTGGGAGAGAGTTTGGTAGAAAGATCTCATTTCTGGAGAAGATGGCTGGGAGTGACCTGGGCAGCTCTGGATGCCCAGAGAGCTCTCTCGACAAGTCTTCTCCTTCCAAGGCCATTCCCATATCCCGAGACTGGGAGCTGCTCCCTAGTGCTTCTGCCTCTACTGAGCCACAACCACAATCCAAGAACCTGGGTTCCGGGCACAATGGCCCAGAGCCCAGCTCCTCAAGCCAGCGCTTGTACCCTGAGATCTTCTATGGCAGCCCTGGGCCTCCCAGTTCTCAGGCAGGTCCTACTTCCTGTCTCATGACCCCTTTCTGCCTATTTACTGTCCTTTAAAATACAATAACATTTTTTCAGTTTGTATAATTAAACACTTTTGGTGGGGAGGGGCAGGCAGTCATTTCACTTCTCTTCTTGCTATTACTGTAGGTTGTAGGGTGGGTGAGCTTTTCTTGGCTAGAAAAACGAGCTAGTCCAACTTTGCTCTCCTGTAGGTTTCAGGGGGAGCCACAGACTCTCAGTTACATCCCAACAATGGAGGCTTCCGCTCTGGGGCACCCTCAGTGCACCCTTACAGGTAACACTAGATACCTATGGATGTCAGAAGGAAATGGAGCCATGTTTCAGGGGAGAGGGAAGGGCAAAACATTTCTAGGTACCAAAGGCTAGTAATTAACCTAAGGGCAGTGCTCAGGTTAAAGGAATAAATGATGCTGGCTCCCTCATGCCTTTCCTCCCCCTTGCCCCAATTTCTTTCCAGGTCACAGCCCCTGTACCTCCCCCCGGGCCCAGTGCCCCCCTCAGCACTGCTCTCTGGGGTGGCTGTCAAGGGCCAGTTTCTGGATTTCTCAGCATTGCAGGCAACAGAGCCGGGGAAGTTGCCAGCTGGAGTTCTCTACCCTCCACCTTCCTTCCTTTACTCTCCAGCCTTCTGTCCCAGTCCTCTGCCTGACCAACCCTTGCTTCAGGTAAGGGGTGGGGCAGGTGCTGGGCCTGGGGAGCTAGGGGTGGAGAAGAATGCTTTTGAGGGAGTTGACATAGTTTCTCCCCGTTTCCCAACAGGTGCGCCAGGATCTGCCATCCCCTTCGGATTTTTATTCTCCTCTGCAACCTGGTGGCCAAAGTGGCTTCCTCCCCTCTGGGGCCCCTGCCCAGCAGGTGCTTTTTTTTCCACTTCCCCTTCAGTCTTTCTCTCCGTCCAGCCTCTGGTTTTCTAAATTTGTTTTGACTCTGACTCGGGTTTTCTGACATTTCTTCCTATCCCCAACACAGACCCATATCCTTTGTTTCAGATGCTTCTGCCTGTGGTGGACTCGCAGCTGCCTGTGGTGAACTTTGGCTCCCTGCCACCAGCACCGCCTCCTGCCCCACCCCCTCTTTCTCTGTTGCCTGTGGGCCCTGCTCTGCAGCCCCCGAGTTTGGCTGTGCGGCCCCCACCTGCTCCTCGGGTGCTGCCTTCACCTTCCAGGCCCTTCCCCCCTAGCTTGGGGCGAGCAGAGGTAAAGCACAGGAACTGTGCTAGGCAACTCCAAGAGTCAGGGGTAGAGGTTCATTATCTCAAGACGAATGGGTTAAGAGGCAGGCAGCTCATGAGTTTTTTTCCTCCAGTTGCACCCAGTAGAACTAAAGCCTTTCCAGGATTATCGAAAACTGAGCAGCAACCTTGGAGGACCTGGGTCATCACGTACTTCTCCAGCTGGAAGGCAAGAAAAGGGACTGGAGATGCAGACTGCCCAGCCCCAAGGCCTTTCTTACTTTGGGGATGGGAGGGGGGGACAGTTCTTCAGCTCGCCTTAAACATTTTTTCTCCTCTAGGTCTTTCTCTGTCCTCAGTTCGCGTCTCAAAGCTCCACCCTCCACCTACAGCGGAGTCTTCCGCACCCAGCACATTGACCTGTACCAGCAGGTAAGGGAGAAACCCCCTTGTGTCCAAATCTGAATTCTAGACTTACCGCCTGAGTTCTGTCCTTTCACTCCTAACCTCCCAGTGTGAATGTTAGCCTGCTTGATTTTCTGCATGTACTTGCCCCCCAGGCCTCCCCACCTGATGCCCTACGCTGGATGCCGAAGCCTTGGGAGCGGACAGGCCCACCTTCCCGAGAACGGTCTTCCCGGCGGGCAGAAGAGCCTGGGTCCCGAGGGGACAAGGAGCCTAGGCTGCCCTCACCCCGCTGAGGGAGTTCCCCTTGCCCCCTACCCCCCTGGGTCTTGTATATAGATTATAAATATATAAGGGGGAAACGGGTGGGTGGGGAGGGGTTGTGGGGTTGGGGCCTCACTTCCCCTCCTCCCAGCTCCCTTGGTCCCTTATCCCTGGGGCCGTTTGTTTAAAAAATAGTAATAAAAGAATTTAAAAAATATTTTCAAAATGATTTTGGGGGTAGGTTGGTTGTTTGCAGTCCTTTGTTTGTATCACATGTAATAGTGCCAAGTGATCTGTAGAGTGGGTTCGATCAGGGAACAATTTGTTACTTAACCCCAGTGCCCTTTTGTGACAAACTTACCTCACAACGTAACTCTTTTGCTCTATCTTAAAATTTTGTGGACCAGGTATTAGAGCTGGGCTCCACTAGGCAAATGTGCTGCTTGTGCCAGCAAGTGAAGTTGATTATCATTCTGCAGCTGATGGCTGGGCTGGTCCCATAGAGCTTCCCTTGTGTCTGGGACCTTGGTGGGGCATCTGAACTTGTCAACCAGTTCAGCTACATGGCTGCTCCAGTGAGATGCTCTTAGAATCTTCAGATTTCTTGTACCCATGGGCCAATGTTCCAAGAGATCCCTGTGGAATCTGTAAAACTTCCAACCTGGTCTTTGATCTTTTAATGTCTCTGCTGCTTTCCATTGGCCCAGTGAGGTAGGGGACAGCAAATGCATCTCGAGGGTGGGGCAAAAGGGCAAAACATAACCCCCCCAAAATTGTATATATAATATATATGTATATATATATATATATTTTTTTTTTTTAGATTTTTAAAATCTATTTTTAGAGAGCAAGAGAGGGAAAGAAACATTGATGTGCGAGAGATACATCAGTTGGTTGCCTCTTGCATGCCCCCAACTGGGAACCTGGCCAGCAACCCAGGCATGTGCCCTGACTGGGAAATAAACCGGCAAGCTTTGAGTTCACAGGCTGGCACTCAAGCCACTTAATCACACCAGCCAGGGCCAAATGGTGCCTTTAGCTGTCACAGGCTTTGTTCAGTGAGGTGAACAGTGGGGCTCCTTGAAGTACCTGGGTAAATCAGTTCTAGCACTCATGAGTCTTGGTTGAGCTGCATGTGGTAACATTGCGTGGTAATCACAGTGAGACTGGACTTTAGGGGTGCTGCCGCTGCCACCACTTGGGAATTAAATGGCTTTTTACTGGACAGTTTGAGGGTCCAATCATAGCATGCACCGGGAAACTCAGTGCATGCTAAATGGTTCCTTCCATTTCAGAACCCGAGTCTTAAGTTACATGTAAAATGCTTCTGCATGAAAAACTGCAAATGGGCAACTGTCTAAAGTTGCCCGGTATAGCTGGGTTCCTAGGGATTATTCAGTTTTAAATCAAATTTAGAGAAGATTAAGCAGCTTAAACTACTTAATGAAGACAATTTAGAGAGAAAAGAGCCAGGAAAATCTGACTTTTATTTCTTAAATATTGTAAAGGAACTGGGGGGAGGAATGGTCCCCTGGTGAGGGTGGGTCAAGGAGCTAGGGATCCTCAGCAAAAGCCCGGTGGGCATTAGGGAAGCGCTGGGGGCTGTAGTTGGGGTCTTCCTGTAGTCTCTTCTGTATATCAGCCCGGAGCTAGAAGGAGAACAAGCAGGTTGGAGGGGCATTGGCCAAGCGCCTATGATCCCAGCAAGCACGCAAGGCCAACCCTTAGGAGCTAACACTTCCCCACCAGCCACACACATCAGAGCGCCTTCCCAGACGCCACTAGGGAGAAACACTTAAAAATATCAGTGGTAGCCCCAGACTAACCAATTCATCTCTTAAAGGATCTGGGGACGAGGAGCCCTAGCCCAACCCCTCCCACTAGATCATCCCTATTCTGCTTCAGTGGGGACACCTGCTGCCTGTAGCTCTCCTGAACCTCTGGTGCCTCCAGGTCCCGGCTCAGGCTCTCAGGGCTTGTCAAGGGCCGAGCTCCGGCTGCCTTAGCTGCCCGGCTCACGGCCTCTGAAAGCAGCAGCTGGGGACCCTCACCCTGCATTGTCTGGGAGACAGGGTTGGGAGGAAAAAGAGGATCAACGTCAGATCCAGTGCCACCACCCAGCTCACCCTTTCCATGATTCAACCAGTCTCCACACTAGGGGAAAAGGAAAATAGTCCACGTGTGGTTTTAACAGCAAAAATGCCTTCCTAATTTTGTTTGGCTCTGGTCAAACCATTTGAATGTGCTGGACTTGGTCTTCAAAATAAGAGGGGCAGGATGGGTCAAGCCATCAGCATTCAAAACTAGCTGGTCCACAAGCGGAAGCCCACTGTAAGGAAACAGCCCTTGTCGTTTGGGGATTAGGCAGCTGAGGGGTGACAGGACTGCTGGCAAACAGACTAATGGGGCAACCATGAACAAGTCTGAGTCCCAGAAAGGTTTCTACATCAATTAAATGAGGGGGCTCAGCTAGGGAAAATTCCATCCAGCTCTGTTTGACTCTTAGCATGATGGGAATTTGGCTAAAGAGGGATCCTCATACGAGGCAAACCAACCTTACGTCTCTTGGCAGGCATACCACTGAGGTAGGCATCGCTCAGGGGAGGCTGCGGTTTCACCTTCCGCTGGCTCTGAATGTCCTGCTGGATGATAGGGACCCACTCCTGGGGAAGAAATGATTAGAAAGTAATCGCCACAACTTTCAGTTGCCTTGGCCCACCGATCACCTGACACTTACTGGGGGAACTGCAGCTGCCCAAGGTTCTGTCTCGGCTGAGGCTCCATCCTGTTCATCTCGGGAGCCCCCCTCAGGAACAGGAGGTGGACGTCGAGACATGGCCTCTTCTGCTGTTGTTCCAGGGGCTGGGGAAGCATTCTCCCGCTGGGAGTCAGGCAGCAGGCAGATTCAGAATTCTTGGCTACCAGAACCCTCCACCTCCACCCCTCCACTCTGACTTATCTGTCCCCTTGACCTTTCCCTGGTACCTGAGGCTCAGGAGAAGTTCTCTCTGATCCCTGAACTTCCATTGGCTCCTCAGAGAGTGGCTGTGAAATTGGACAGGGGAGGAGAACAACACAGAAGGCCCTTTCAAATCTCTCCACTTCCCTCAAGTCCCCTGATCCCACAGCCCATCATGAGGTACTTTACCTGCGGGGGATCACCAACCCTGCGAACATATCTGAGGATAGCATCAGGGCCTACAGGCATGTGCTCCAGGACCACCTGAAGCCTCAGTCCCATCATAGTGGTCAGCCAGCTCACCAAGGACGGGTTCACCCCACGAGACATGCGACGCTGAGGGGCAGAGAGCAGACGCACACAAAACCCTCAACCAGCTTTTGAAAAGTATCAAAGGATAAAGAATGGCAGTCTAGAGCCCTAGCTAGTATAGCTCAGTGGATTGAGCACTGGCCTGTGAAACAAAAGGTCGCTAGTTCAATTCCCAATGTAGGGCACATGCCTGGGTTGCAGGCCAGGTCCCCAACAGGGGGTGCACTGAGATGCAACCACACATCGATGTTTCTCTCCCTCTCCTCCTCCCTTCCCCTCTCTGAAAATGAAAGGAGGGGAAGGAGGAGGAGTAGGGGAAGGTGGGGTGGGGGAGGGGGGAAGAAAGAAGGAAGAATGGCAGTTTAGATAGGAAAAATGAAAACTACAGGATACCAAAGAATGGAAACCCGAGGAAACAAAAGGCTGGGGATCTGGGGCTGGGTGATGCTTACAATCCGGCCATTGATAACAGCAGCTAGCTCCATCTGCTGGCCCCCCAAGCAGTGCAGGTTCAGGGCAAGGCATTCAAACAGGCCCTGGTTACACAACTCCAGCAAACGGGCCCCAAATCCACTGTCTGTGGGCAAGACACAGGGAGGGAGTGCTGGAGCCCTGGAGCCCTGCACATCCAACATGTACCATTCACCCTGACCCAGCCAGCCCTGACCTGTGCAGTGCAGAACGTGAGCAGCGATGCTATTGAACTGCTCTTGGAGAAATTCCAGATTTGTCCGAATGATGTCCACACCTGGCTGAACCTGCACCAAAGACTGAAAAAACACAGAGACCCAAAAATCAGGAACCCCAAGACACTGAGAGTCAAGGAGGCGGCAGGAACAGAAGCTATCCTACTAGACCCAGGAGAAGGTAGAAGAGGGAAGCGTTACTCACAAAACTCTCCCGAACATATTCTTCTAGCCCAGTGATCAACGTGTGGGTTGCCATCTACAGGGGAAGAGGGTAGGGAAAAGCACAGGTTTAGATTCAAGCCGCAGCCCTCAAGACACTTCCCCGTCCACCCGCGATGAGTACAGGGACAGCCATAGGTCTAGATGACAGATACAGACTCAGGAATGAGGAATTACAAGTGAAGAGGAGAAGAGCTCTGGGGCCCAGCTCTTCATTTACCCGGATGTTACCAGGTGTGGGCTCCTGGCCACCCAGGTAGTGCTGATGGAAGAAGGATCGCAGCTGGGGCTGGAGCCGCTGCAGTGGCTGGAAATGCCCATGGAGAAGCATCACCACATCCACCATAGAAAAGTTCTGGCACAGAAGTGAGAGCAGGGCCCCAAAAAATCCTGTGGACAGGGGCAGAAGTTAGCAGTGGTTTTCACCACCTCACTGACCCGACCACCCCCAGCCCATCACCCTCATCCCACCTTGGCAATACCCCTAAACACAGGTCATCCACCTTCCCCAAGCTGCCGTTGCCTGGAGAAGCCAAGGCGCCCCCACAGCTCACCAAGAGCGCCATCAGCCCCAGGCTCAAAGATGTTGCTGGACCCGCTGAGGCGCTGTATGAAAGCCGCAATGCTCTCACTGCTGCCGGCCCGAGCCCCCAGGGAGCCCAGTAGAGAGCTCAGCACGCCCTGTACCACTGAGGTAAAAAACTCCGGTGACAGGCTTTCAGGACCTAGGCCTCCAGGACTCCCTGTGCCACCAGAAGGGGACTCTGGCGGAGGTGCAGTCTGCTGCTCTGGGGCCAGCGGTGGAGGTGGGGGTGGTGGAGGAGGCGGAGGGGCTGTCTGTGTTGCCTGGCAAACAAACAAAAAAAAAGAAGAAGAGATGAGGTGAGAATGGGAACAAGGACATAAAATGGCATCAGGAGGGTACGAACCAGAAAGGGTTTGGAAAGATGGGGAACTCCATTCTGGTCTAGGCTCCTTACAGTAAAATATGCATGAGCAGTTACTGAAAAACAAGAGTTAGGCCAAGCAGCCACCTCTCTCCCTCTTAATGAGTTAGGTCAGAAAGCAGTGATACGAATGCTAAGTCCCATTTTCCTCATCTCCAAAATGAGGGGTTTAGAGTCAATGGATTCCCAGGGCTCCTTCCCACTGACACACCACCAGGTGCTGCAGCCATGGCAATATGATGCCAACAACGCACCAGTGCCTGGCTGGGCAAGCAGAGAAAGGGTGAAGAGCAAGCCACTCACTCACCTGCAAGAAGTCAGTCATGCCCTGAAGAAATGCAGGGACCCCAGGCATTGCCACAGTGATGGTGGGAGAAGCCACACCAGGCCCTCCAGTACCTGGCCCTGCAGGCCCCAGCAGGTTCCCCAGGAGCTGAGAGAACTGCAGATCAGAGGTGGAGGGTTGAGGGGGAGGAGGCTGGGTGGGCACCCCAGGAGCAGGGCCAGCTGTGGTAGCTGTGTTGGTGGTGCCAGCACTGGCTGATGCAGTGGCCGGAGCTGGAGGTGGAGCCATTCCTGGGGTCCCCTGAGCTGTGGGGACCAAAAGAAGTAAATTGAAATCTCCATCCCGCTCTTTCAGCAGGAAGACAAGAAGAAAGGGACTGAGTAAGAACTGGGAAGCACCCATGAGGAAGTGAGGGAGGGAGAGTAAGCCTTCAGAGCCACGGAAATTTCTTAAGTTTGAGGCAGGGAAAAACGAGCACTCACCCACAAGGACAGGCTGCATAAGAAGCTGCCCCACAAGGCCGCTCACCATCTGGGCTAGAGATGTGTTGGTACCGAGACCCGCACCCTGCTGAGAGCGGGAGGCTTTCAGCCCTGGCCTTTCCATGCTCCACTGCTGGAATTCCTCCCCAGACACCTCCCCACTAAAACTCTCCCACACTTACTCACCAGAGTCCCCAAGACTGGGGGCCCCCCAGGATGGGAAGGCCGAGCCTGTGGAGGGGTGGGCCGGGCAATCACCACCCGGGTCGGAGCTGCCTGGAAGCCTGGCATCTGTTGTCCTGTGCATGGCACAGGGGAAGAGACCAAAGAAGGCTGAGGGCTGCGTCCATGCCCGCCAGCCAACAGTACCCGCCACCATGGACCTTGGCCCCCCTCCCAGGCCTCCCTTTCCAGGTCATTACCTGTGGCCGCGGAGGCAACAGCTGCCACCATGGCCTGATGAGTGATCTGGTGGGCGACGGCGTGCATGAACTCAGGGGACAGGGAGGGCAGCTGGATGAGGGTGGAGCCTGGGGGGCGGGTCTGATGTAACCTTGAACCTGGACCCCCTCAACCCACCCAATCGGCCCTACCCCTTCTCTACCTAGAGTTCAGCCTGCTCTGATGCCCTCACTCTTACCCAGGGTCTGGCCATGACCAGGGGGTCCTAGGGGGCCAGTGGGAGCACT
>PVJD01009056.1:34291-66614 GCA_004026545.1 Mormoops blainvillei
CCGCACCAACCCCACCCCTCCTCGCTGTCTGCTCTTCTCTGCTGAGCCTAACTTACCTTGAATGTTCATGTGCATCATGACCACGGGTTCCACGCTCTGGTGGGAAATCCGGATGACCCTCGGGTGGCTGGTGGTCGGTAGGGTAGCTGGCCCTGGGGGAGGTGTCCCCTCACTTGAGTCAACAGTGGCCGAAGAGGGAGCCAGGGATGAGGCCTGTCCAGAACCAGCGGGAGATGCCTCTGCAGCACTGTGAGTCGCAGGGGGTCGAGCCCCATTCCCAGTCATGGTCACAGTGGTCCCCACATTGATCTAGAGAAGACAAGATACGCGGGACAGAAATAAGAAAAATGCAAGAGCCTAATCCAGAGTACTGCCCCATGACCTGCTTTTAAAGTCTCCCCCATTCTTCATCACTACATGTTTCCAAAGCCTCCTCCCCTGTTAGCCTCCTTCAAGAGCAATAGCCTCCCGGGGTCATCCCACCAATAGCCCTTCCTTCTTCCTCAGGCCAGGCTTGCCCTAACCTACCTGGATGGGGATGGCTGCCTGCTGAAGCACCATGGGGGTGGTGTAGTGAGACATAGGCCGGACCACATGCAGATGTCGTGGAGGGGCACAGGCCAGGTTGCAGCGCAGATCGGACAGTGCCACAAAGGTGTTGCCTAGCAGCCGCAGGCTCTCCCCAACCAGGTTGATCAAGCGCTGGTCCTCTTCTCGACCTTCTTGCTGTAGCCCCAGACCAAACACAGAAAGGCAGGGAGAAAAAAGGAAAACATAAAAAGGCAGAAAATATCAGGCGGGAATCCACCTCATTAACCAAAGCAACATCACCTTCTGAAAATATTACATCCCTAACCCTTTAGGTGTAGCCTTGGAAGCTCCTGCACAGACCAAACCTTTGCAAAATTCTATTGTATACACATAAAGAACTTCCCATTAAAACAGACCCTACAGTGAATCAGTAAATCATCATCTACCAATCTCTCCTATTTTATAAACTTGCTAAATAACTCAGGGGACTAAGAGATGGAAAAACAGTGAATATTGTAAAGATCATCACCTGTCCTGAAAGGGAGGAAAAGGTCACTTAATCACTCTAGGGAGATCACTCTAGGGAGAAATCATCACCTTGCAGACAATATCTTTTTTGGGGGGAAGAGGGTGATGTGTAGGTCAGCCTGTTCCATTTGAGGAGAACTGGGGCAAGGGGATGGGCGGGCTCACGTTGTTGTTGTAATCTGTGCTGGCAGCGGCACCCAGAACCTCATAGTAGCGCTGTAGGAAGGGATGAAGGCGACTCTCAAGCCGCTGGAGCTCCTGGAGCACCTCGACGTACTCCGCGGGGGAAGGATGGCTGTGGGCAACCCCAAGAGGCAGTGAGCCAAGGCTTTCCTTAGCTTTCCAACCTCATATTTGCCAGGGACCACATCTGCTGTCTCTCCATGGCCTCCCAAAACCCTAGCCCAATCCCCTCCAGGACTAACAGAGCCTGTTCTCTACCCCCGCCCATGAGAAGATGGAGAAAGAAAGATAAACTGCTTTCCACTCTCTCCACCGTCACAACCCTGAACCTACAATGGTGAGAAACGAACTCTAATTAAAGGGATGGGGCCTCTGTGAACTCAGAGAAGAGAATTTTGATCAGGAAGTACCATTTGGTTTTCCTTGCCCCAGGGAGAGCAGTGCAGCTCAGCTGCTTGTCGTAGCTTCCTTTACCTACTCCAGAGGCCCTCCATGCTCCCAACACTAGCCCTCCACATAAGACCTCCAAGCAATCCTTCCTTCCCTATCACACCTCTCCTGGGCCTCATCCTTCCCTTAGGATCCCAACCCCCCTCCCAAAGGTGCTCCCCCGTCTCTCACTTGGGAGCATTTGTCTCTGGGGCAGGTGTTGGTCCTGCTGGGCCTGGACCAGAAGGGGTGAGCTCCGGGATCTGGGCTGGGGTACGTTCCTCCACTTCTTCCGCCTCCATGGGCTCCCGAGGAGACACTATGTTTTCGACTGGTTCCGATGTCTGAGAGCTCAAGGCCACTGGCTCTGGGGCCCCAATCGGTGTCTGTGCAGGCGGCTGATTGTGCTGTGCTGGGGACCCCCCTCGACACTGAAGGTAAGGGAAGAGTCAGGGTACCAAAGGCAGGATGAGACTGCTGCAGAGGACTACTTAGGTCAAAAGAGAATGAGCGGACAAACTGCTCTAACTAGGTTCCCTGAAAGCAAGGCTATGCATCTGTATCTTTGACTCTCTAGCAACCAGTATGAAACTTACGCAAATTAGGTGCATAATAAATACCTGAAATTCTTGCAAATGAATTACTAACAAAAGGTAGGGACTATGGCTTCCTAATCTCCACAAGAGAAGAAAAGGCCATAAGTCATAGGCACAGCACAAACTAATGAAATCACGGCATACCAGTACCAAGTATCATAATTAAGAAATTTTTTAAAAGTGTCAAGCTCTGGCCAGGGAGTTCAATTGGTCAGAGTATCGTCCCAACACACCAAGGTTGTGGGTTCAATCCAGGGTCAGAGCACGTACAAGAATCAACCAATGAATGTGTAAATAAGCAGAATAACAAATAGCTGTTTCTCTCTCTCTCAAACCAATTAAAAAAAAGAAAGAAAAAGAAAAGAAAGCACAAAAGCCTTCTATAATTGATAAGAGATCCCACAAGCCCTGACTGGTGTGGCTCAGTTGGCTGGGTACCATCCTACAAAGCGAAAGATCACCGGTTTGATTCCCGGTCAGGGTACATGCCTGGGTTGCAGGTTTGGTCCCCAGTCGGGGCCTATACGAGAGAGTACAAGAGGCAACAATTAATGTCTCTCTCTCTCTCACATCGATGTTTCTCTCCCTTCCCCTTTCTCCAAAAAATAAATAAATGCTTTAAAAAAAAAAAAAGATGCCATAAGAGTTGACAGATCTGAAACAAACTTCCCAGGTACCGGACGCCAAGAGGAGTAGCAGGGACAAGATAGCCTCACACAGATACTATAGATACTTTTTCCACCCAAAGAATGAACACTGCAGAGAAGAAATGAGATTAAGAAGGAAACATCCAGTGAAATGTAGCCAAACATGCCTTCATTCCAGGCTGAGATAATGGGTAGGGAGTATGAAGAGACAGAGAAAGGCCACTTACCTCCATCCTGGATAGTAAGGTCTGTATATCCCTGATCATGTGCTGAGCCATTACCAGCCGTACTCGGGGTTCACTCTATAATAAAAGAGGAAAAATCAGGGTAGGTCTGAGATGAAGGCATGAGCTGTAAAGCCTAATGAACCAGGTCCCAGCATCTCCTCCGCAAAGTCCAATCCCACCTCATGGACTCCTCCTTCTCCCAGATCCCCTTCCCTGACCTTCCCAGGCTCTATGATACCTGAATCGGGGCCTGTTCCATGTTGATGTGAACATCCACAGCAGAGCCGTCACTCTGGGGAAAGGGTAAGGGAAGTTGCTCTGGGAGAAGCCAAATACTAAGGCCCCCACATTTCCAACTCATTCTCTGGAGACTCACCCCTTTTCTCCACAAAACTGAGGCCATTAGTAAACCACAGGGCTTTCCAAACCCAATCTAAACACTGAGCTCTCTCAGCTGCTACCACAACCAAAATTATACTTCCCCACAAAATACTATCCCACGTGAAACACAAGCTTACAGGAAGATTGAAGGTTCCAACCATGACATAGCTGTTGGCATTCCGGTCATGAACAGAGGCCCCAGGCCCCCGAGTACCAAGTGTGGGTCCCCCACCATGCGTGGCTGAGGCAGACCCTGTCCCAGAAGATGCCCCAGAAGGGAGTTGAGTCTGAGGAGGAGCACGTTCCACCAGGTGGATAACCTTTCCCCCAACATCTGCCAAAAAAAAAAAAAAAAAAAAGATACACACCAAAACATTTTATGACCAGGTAAACCCATGGTTTCAGCTCATCCCTCTGGACAGCTGCCTCAAACTCTGAACTGGCACCCCCCACACTCTTACTGTACTCCTGGAGCTTTTTATCATCCTGCAGAACCCGTCCCTGGTAGATGAGCCGTTGTTTCTCAGAGGGGATGCTGACAGAGGCAGCAATGTGCTCTTTAAATTCCTTTACATTCATCTGCAAAGAAGGGACACAAACAGGTATGAGTGAATGGAGGATAGAGGAAGGACAAAAGAGGGACCACTGACTTGTGGAGGTGAGGGGTAATAACCATCCCATCATAAAATCACTTGTCTTGATTGTGAGGTAATTACTGCGCAAAGCCCCGAACTAAGACAACGCTTGTCAAAATGCGATAAACACAATGAAGTTCAGTTCTAGGCCTAGGAGAAAATTACATGGCTGAGAAACAGAAAAGCCAACCGATATTCCCTTCACTCCTCTGCCTGGCTCCCCAGGGAACGTGTTTACAGTGATACATCAATGACTGCTCCCCAAACACAAAATGATACAACTCTAGTCTCAAAGATAAAAGCAGTGACTAGAAAAATGGGGTGGACAATCAGATTAAAGAAGGAAGGCTCAACCAAGAAGAGAGGAGGACGCAAAAAAAAAAAAAATTTTTTTTCCTAACTAGACAAACGACTTTTTTTTTTAAGGTTCTATTCATTTATTTTTAGACAGAGAACAATGGAGGTAGAAAGAAAGGAAAAGAAACATCAATGTGTGGTTAACTCTCGTGCCTCCCACTAGGGACCTGGTCTGCAACCCAGGCATGTGCCCTAACTGGGAATCAAACCAGCGACCCTTTAGTTCGCAGGCCAGAGCTCAGTCCACTGAGCCACACCAGCCAGGGCAACAAGCAACTCTTGGGAAGATACAGGTTGCTTATACAAATCTAATCACAAAAACCTATGTGATGTTCTAAAATATATATAATATCACATTTCAAAACCATGCGCCAACCCCTCACAATTTTGTCTCCCACTAGTAGAGGAGTAATGACATAGTTGTGCCTGTGCTGTCAAGCTCAAAAGATTCAAATTATGCCACAAAAATTAGTAACTTCACTCAACAGTCTATTAGGCCTCTACCTACATTACTAGGTCTCATTTCTCACCTTTAAAAACACAGTATAGACCTGACCAATTTTTGTCTTTAAGACACACTTGTGTTTGGGGTCTGCATGTTCTGTTTTCCCTTCCCAAAGGCAGGAATCATGTCTATCCCTTTGAGCTGGGGTTCACTTATGCAATCGTGATGGCATAAAGATTCTCTCCTTCCTCCATGTTTCCCTCTGCACTGAGTTCTACTGAGGGGGCAGAAGGCAGAACAAATCCTCCCCATTCAACAGAAACAATACCTTCTCGCTCAACAATTACGGAAAATGTTCTACCTAGAATATGAACAAAAGAAATCAATGAAAGAAAACTAAGGACCAGAACATCTTCTCCCAGGCTAAGGGGCATACAAGAGGAAGAGTTAATGGATGTCTTCCAGAAGTACTGGGGTCTCACCTGGGCCCCCACAATAAAGGTCCGAGTCTGAGAGTCCAGGGTCTTCACCAGCACCTCCAGGCTGTCAGGCTCCTCCACAGCGGTACCGGTACTATTATTGGGCTCCATGGCCTACAGCTTTCTAAGGAAGAATGGAGGGAGAGAGGCCCACTGTCGCCCAGAGCGGATTTTACATACCCAGAAGCCTCCCGGCCCGAGTCTCCGCCCCAATACCTAAAGAGTTTCTCCCACACAAGCACACACCCACACCCGCCCCCACCCCCTTTCTGATTCCGGGGCACAAGAAAAGAAACGCAAAGGGCAGGAGACTGACGACAAGGGAAGTTGGGCGACGGGAGGTGGGAGGAGCTCCACGATGCCAATCACAAGAGAGGACCAGTCGGGCTACGAAGCAGGGAAGGAAGGAAGCACAATCCCAGTGTCATCACCGGTCGTGATAGAAAGGCCCCAGAAACCCTGGAACAATGCGAGAAGCGAGGGGGTGGGAGGGGTCGCACTACACTCTGCGGAGAGAATGGTTTCGCGCACGCGCGCCACACCACGATCATTGAGCCCGCCTAAAACACAAGAGACCCAAAATGACGGACACTCACGGGGGGCCAGACCGGCTAGCTGACTGCCCCCCTCTTCCGCCTTCTTTCGGGGCTCCAGCAGAGCGTCGCAATCGACGCACACCAAATACACACACCACCACCCTGTGGCTCCACCCACTACTTCCCCGCGGTGCCATCACTTCCGGTCACCTCCAACCTGCCACCGACGGCCACTTCCGTTTCCCCGACAGTATTGGAAGATCGTGAGGCGGAACTTCCGGCTCCCCCCAGGTTCCCAAGCTTCACTTTTGTGGGGCACGACAAGAAAATCCGCGGCCCCAAGCAGTGAGTTCCGGAGGGCGAGACGGGCCGGGGCCGGCCTAGATGGGAGGGAGCCGAGCACCCCGAAGAGCTGCCGCTGCCGCCCGGGATACCGTACTGCGTCTGCGTGCGTCGTATTACGCATGCGTACACACTTAGGCACCGCCCCGCCCTCGCTGGCGCGGTTTATTTCTCCTGTGCGTGAGCTTGTGCAATAAAAGATTGAGGTGGCCACTATAAATGCCTGAAAAAAAGTTATCAGATGAGACTCTATCACTGTCTCGGAAGGCTTTGGACGGTTGTATGGATCTTGGAGTTTGGGGACTGGGGATTGCGCCTCGTTAGTCTACATTGAAGTCTTGGCTGGCAGAGACTTGGAGGCGGTACTGTCCTGGCCACCTAAAATTCCGTCTTCCTCTCTTGCCCTTGCTGCTCCCGTCCTTCGGCGTCTCCGGAAGTAACCCTTTGCTACAGTTGGGGCTGGTTTGCGAGCTGTCTGGTGTGCGGTCGCGTGGTTGGGCCTATTCTCGGTTTTGTCCGGCGGGCGTTTTGCGTAGTGTGGGCGCCCCGTTTCTCACCCGCGTTGCGCGGCGGGAGGGACACGCCATATTTGGGGGAAGCTAAGGATTTACTACCTTTCAGGACTTGTCAAAAAAAAAAAAAAAGTTGCCTCCGAGTTTGGGAATTGGTAGTAAATGGAGTCCGACCTGACCGAAACACAAGACTCTGACCTTGGGGAATTGAAGGGACCGCCAAAGGGCTTCTGCAGGCTGGGATCCTGAGGTTACTGCCTCACTGCCCTCTTGCACCCCCAGCCTCGGCCCCGCAGCGCTGTTACTCCACTAGCCAGAACCGTCACTGCTCCGGTGCCCAGCCTTTCTGGGATTCTTTGTT
This sequence comes from Mormoops blainvillei, assembly GCA_004026545.1. NCBI lineage: Eukaryota > Metazoa > Chordata > Mammalia > Chiroptera > Mormoopidae > Mormoops > Mormoops blainvillei. The sequence continues at coordinate 41,481 of PVJD01009056.1, forward strand.
TATACCCAGGTCCCAGGACTCTTGTCAGTTAAGAGTTCTAATGTGCACCTGTTCAGTGAGCACTTAGTTTGTGCCAGCCAGTTTTCTAAGGGTTCTACGTACTGCCATATTTAAAAGCCTTTCAACATCTGAGATAGTTATTACATCCACTTTATATGAGTACACCAAGCGAACTAACAAATCCAGGCCTACCAGCCTCACCTGGGTCAAGCACTTCTACCTTACTGCCCCCGTAAGTTTTTTAGTTTTTTATTATAAAAAATGTCAAACCTCACCCCAAAACAGGACAATGGAATGAACCCTCATATACCCTAAATTGTAAGTCTCACCTTTCAGGACAAATTTTTTTCTGTCTGAGTCATAAATGATTAAAAGGAAGCCGCACCTTTCATTGCATTAACGGCTTCTTACACTTGGCACTATCCAGTGACTGACTCTTGACAATTCTTTCCTTACCTCCTATTATTTGAGAACGTATTACCCACTGGAAACTGTGCTTTCCAAACATTATTAATTTCAGCGAATATTTACTTTAGCCTTGACATGTGGAGGTCTTTGCAAATGGCTTTATCTGCATTAGCTTTTAATCCTATGAGATTATGATTTGCTCATAGGTGAAAAAAACAAACACAGAGATCGTCTAATAAGTAGTAAAGTTAGGGTTTGAACCCACTCTGCCAGACACCAATGTCTATGCTCTTTAATAATCCCTTACTCCTAGTAATAAACGTTGAGTGAATGGACTGTGTGTCAGCGAGCTTTTCTTCTGATGTACATAGTTTCCCTAATTATAAAAGTCAGAAAGAGCCACCTGTCAGCCTTGTCCCAGCACCTGGTTCATACCTGTTCTAGTGCACTTAATCAGGTTGTACTGCAATGATTTGTTCATACAGTTAGACTGACTTCAAGGCCAGGGACTGTGTCTAAATCTAATGTTTACATCCCAGGGCTTAGCCAGTTCCTGGCAAACAGCTGGAACTCCAAACAGTTTGCTAAGTGAGTAAAAGAATCAATCCACCTCTCTTCAATGCTGCACAACACAGCAGATATCCAGTTCAGACCAACACCACAGGCTCTACCTGGAGGGCTCAGCTTTCCTGATAATTCCCAAGAGACCCTGGACACGCCAGGGCATATTGTGGAATGGCTGCATCTAAAAGAGGGGAGGAAGAGTCGAACACTAAGCAATCCATGTTTGGAAAACAAAGTTGAAGTTACTCATTAGCAGTTGAAAGGGCCAAGGGTCAAGGCAAGGGGGCTGGAAGCAGGGTGGACTGAGCAGCCAGCAGGGGAGAACAGTTAAGGCACCAGCCACTCCACAAAGAGCACCAGCTCTGTTGCATGAAGATGTTCCACCAAGCTTGGGCAGCTCTGCTTTATCTCTATGGCATTCTCCTTAACTCCATCTACCAGTGCCCTGAGCACAGTCAACTGACAACTCAGGGAGTGGATGGGAAAGAGGTATGGACTGAGAATGGGGGAAGCTTCCAGAGGGAGTTCTGAGGGACTCGAGTGGGTGGCCTACAATGATCAGAAGCCACATTGGGAAGAGAGGAAGAGAATGAGAGTATTGTGAAGATGAGAGCAAGGACAAGTAAAAAATACTAGTACTGTGGCCAGCAATGTGTAGACATGGTAGAATTCAGGGTGGGGGGTTACTCAGGTTATTGAGCATAGGCACAAAGAAAGGTCATTTAATGACTTCCTGTGATGGATCCAAGCCCCAGCTGGAAAGAGACAGCCAATACCTCCAACCCTAAGTCTTGCTGTTCTGACAAAGAGGTTGGATGGATCCTGTAGTGGGACCCACCCTCTATGTTCCTCTTGTTGTCTCTCCAGTTCCCAGAGCCCCACCTGGGCCAGTGGTACTTTATTGCAGGGGCAGCTCCCACCAAGGAGGAGTTGGCAACCTTTGACCCTGTGGACAACATTGTCTTCAATATGGCTGTGGGCTCTGCCCCAACACAGCTCCAGCTTCATGCTACTATTCGCACGTGAGTGGTGAGGAGGCAGAGACGCCAGTAGGTACAGCCTCTGCCCAAAGTGTGAGCACCTATCCACAAAGAGCTGGGTTCTTCTGTGTACCCACCGTTCTTGGCCCACCTGAGTTCATAGGCTCTATTAGTTTCCCTCTGGAGTGAGATGGGCCTAACCATCCCTTGGTAGCTTGAAACCCAAGGCAACCTGGGCTTCAAGGAGTAAGAGGGAATAAAGGTTGGTACTGTGTGATTGAGGTGTCACTCAGTCTTTCCTCCTTGCTGCCACCACCTCTGCAGGAAAAATGGGTCCTGTCTGCCCCGGGAATGGATCTACCACCTGATTGAGGGGAGCACAGATCTCAGAACTGAAGGTTGGTTCTCTCCAGCCCTCCCTCTCCCCAAATTCCCTGGCTTGCTTGGTTTTGCATCTCTGTCCTCACACTTCCCTCCAACCCATCCTGACAGGCCGCCCAGACATGATGACCAAGCTCTTCTCCAGTTCATGCCCAGATGGAATCATGCTGAAGGAGATGGGCCAGGGTTACCAGCGCTTCCTCCTCTACAGTGAGTGAGGTAGCAAGACAGGACGGGTTGGAAGGAAACACAGGAAAGCCCTTCACTCTGGGCCCTGTGACATCATCCCAGGAAGGGCTGGGTACTTCCAGAAGGTCCTCATCAGGGGCGGAGCTAAGTAGAGGTTTTGATGGGCCTGGCCCTGCTGTGCCCTTCCAGATCGCTCGCCACACCCTCCTGAGAAATGTGTGGAGGAATTCCAGTCCCTGACCTCCTGCCTAGACAACAAGGCCTTCTTACTGACTCCCAGGAAACAAGGTGAGGGGGTAAAGTCCCACAGGAGTGAACCAGGGCTCACGAAGTCTTCTGTGGGTGCTGGGTGAAAGGGACTCAAGTGATGGCACCAGAGGGCAGGACCTAAAGCTGACATCATCAGATTGGCTGTGTTCACACCTCCATTTGTGTCACAGGTTGTGATGGCACTAGAGGGAGCCAGGATGGGCTCTGTGCTACTCGAGAGGTTTCTGGGTTTGCAGTGGATAAAGGGGGCAGAGAATTAGACACAGGAAGAGAAGTAAGCCTGAGACCCCTTCTTTGACAGGGGAAGAATGAGGGAATGCACTCTCTCCCACCCATTACTAGCAACCTTGCTTCTCTTCCTGAATTTCCTTCCTTTCCATCCTCTTTTCTCCCTCCTCCCACCAGGGGTCTGTAAGCAATCCAGTATCTGACCTGTGGCTACAACTGTGCCCCCAGATGGATTCAGTGGGAGCTAAGGTAGTGGTGAGGGAGAAGAGAAGCCGAAGAATCCCTTTGAATAGTAATAAAGATTATTTTTCAATCCTCATCTCACATTGGGGTTTGTCTCCAGACATCAATCCCACTCCAATTTCAAAACTCCCCCTGAACCTTATACCACCTAAACCCTGAGTTGGATGTTGTCAGGCAGGACACTGAGTGGCAGTAACTCACTTTGTAGTGATATATTTAGGATTTGGTGTGACACACTGATTTATTGCTGAGTGAGCAACCCCTAACCCCTGCCTAGGAACTGCAAGCTCCGGTGCTTCCCCGCACTGCCTGTCTGGGCTGCCGGTTCCTGAGCCAGCCCTCCTGCCAGTACCACCCGCACCATCCCCACCCGCTCTGGCTCCCAGGAACACTCACATCATCCCTGCAGGCTCCCTGTCACTTGTGCACCCCATCAAGACCCCAAATCCAACCACCTAGCAGCCCCTCTCTTCCCTAGATGTCCTAAGATCCAAGGGATCCCTTGGTCTCCCAACCACCCTCTTACCCCAGCCAGACTTCTATCTGTCCCTGGAGAGTCTTGAGAGGTACAAAGAACCATTTAGTCTTTATTCTCCACCATCACACTTTTTTTTTTATGCTTTTACAAAGTGAAGGTGAAAAAAAAAAAAAACCAAGGTGGGAGAAATGTAAAATCAAAAAGTAACAACAGCTGGTGAATACAAGATCCATGCCCCCACTGTCCATAAACCTGAACAGCTGTTCTCTCCTGTGGGTGAGGTGGGGGCCCCCATACTCTGGGGTTTCTTCCCTATCCCTGAGGTCCCTGTGCTTACAATCTGGGTCATGCCCCCTACTCTCCTCCTAAAGGCCAGTCTTCACTCTTGCTCCCACCCCACTGAGTGGGGAGCCCTGGGTCACACCCTACTCAGGTCATAGCCCCTTTCCTGGGTCTCCCCTCTGTTCCTCACCCTCCCTCCCCAACTTCTCACTCTCCACGTCAGCATCTTCCTCACTCCCACTGGACTCCCGGAGGCTGACAGCCAGCACCAGGGCCTGTAGGAGACCAAAGAGGCAAGCGAAGTGCAGGGGGTGAGCAGTAAGTAGGCTCAGCACAGCATGGAGCCCATGCAGGGCCGCCAAGAAGGACAGCAGCCCATGCAGCCAGAGGCCCAGCGGCCCACTCAGGCCCAGTGCATCCAAGACTGCCCGCAGTGGCCGTGAACAGAGGCCCAGCAGGGCTGAGGCCAGTAGCTCCAACAAGTGCAGGGTCAGGTTGGTGGAGATCTGCAGACACTCCTCTGGGCCCCCCAGGTATTGCAAGGGAGCCCCTGCTCCCCCACCTGGTTTGCCGCGCAGCCAGCCCAACAGATTCTGATGCCGCCGCCAGCTGGGCTTCTCCACTGGCACATCAGGCCCAGGGGCATTCAGCCCCCCTTCAGAGGACACTCCAGATTTCTTGGTGCCACCTGAGTCCACAGGATCCCATCCCAGTTTGGGAATGGACTCTGCAGCCTCCAGTCTTCCAGACTCTTGAGTGCTGGTGCTAGTCTTGACCCTCTTGAAGGAATCCATTCTTCTGCTCCCCAGCTGTTCAACTTGGGGCTCCCTGCTTGGTTCTAGAGCAGCCCCGGAACTCCTCCAGGCCCCTGAGTCCTTCATCTTGGGAGGTCCCACATCTCCCATGGTTTCTGGGGCGCTGTCCCAGTCACTCCCTGAATTCTCAGGGGAACTGTTCGCCTGTATGGGTTCTGCGGTGGGCAGGTCAGGCCTGGGTTTCCGGCGGCCCCAAGGGCGAGGTAGCCAGCTACCAAGCCGTCGGAGGAACATAGCTGGAGTACGTAATGAGCCCCCAAATTCTGGGGTGCTTCCTGGCACTGCTCAGGTTTGGGGATTGTGGGTCTCCTCGGAAGACACAGTCTGTTCACGGTCAGAAAAGCAGGTATCTATCTGCTTGGCAAGTCGTACTCGTTATTAAGAAGTGGCTACCCGCTTCCCCGAATGGTCATGAAGCCTCCAGTGGGGCAGGGGACTTGTTTCCTTTTCAGTTTTGAGATAAAGGAGGCACATCCAAATTCATTCACCACCACCACCCCCAACACGATTCCAAGCGTCTTAGACTCTAATAAGGTCTGGGTCACCCCGACAGTGTCCTCCCTGTTTCCGGGTTTCTTTCCCAGCAAGCAGTACGCCGAGTTTCACTCACCAAGGCCACGCCCCAAGGTATCCCAAATACTGGGGAGGTGGTGCTCCATCCATGAAGGAGGGTAGGTAGGAAGGCCGCCCTGGTCCTAGGTACTCCCGATGCGAGGATCCTTAACTGCTGGCTTAAAGAACCTCAGTAATAGGAAGCTTCTTATTGGACAGTGGTGGGAAGTGTCCAGCGAACTCCAGCCAGCAGGTTCGTCCCTTGAATTAGATAGATGGCTACGAATCCTACAAAACGACCGGATGTGCCCCAAGCACACAGCTGAGACGCGACCTTCGAAAGGTCAGGCCAGAGACGTCCTCGGAAATCCCAGTCGCCAGACAAAGCGCGGGACCCAGGCATTCGGGTACGACGACTGCGGCCTCACAGAGCAGCCCGGAGCACACAAGTCCGGAAGCAGCTGCAAAGGGACTGGAGGGCCAGTAGAGGAGGAGCCAGCAACTCGCGGGAAGGACTCTGCAGAAGACCCGCCCCCTGCGTCATTAGTGCGTAACCCGCTGACCTCAGCGGCCCCCAGGACCAGCGTATAACTGAGCCCTCCATTTTCGTCGCCCAGAGGATCCCCGCGGCAGCCAGTGCTTCCCGGAACTCGCATACACCTTTAGCTCCCTGCCTTGGGTTTTTCCCCCACACCCTCCACCACTCGTCTTCGTGCCCATGACTTCACGAAAGGCTTTTCGGGAAAAGAGAGCTATGAGACTTTGATTCTTGAGCTGTTCCCCGCAGATTTTACTTCCTGAGTTTGTCAATAGTGAGCTCTTCATTTGCCTGGCACCTGGTGTGAGCAGCATTAAGGGAGAGAGGAGTGTGGGAAAAACAAGTGTAGATGTCATATAGGATGTTTATCCTGCCTTCAGGAGTTTTCACGTAGTGAAATATAAACTTGGCTTAAAGTTTAGATTTGGGAGGCCAGAGTTCTGGTGCCATTAGCTAACAGAATACTGGCTGGATAATCTTAGGCTTTCCCACCACACTGGCTTCTTCCTACAGGACGCTAACCAGTCTCATCACCGCTGTGAGCCTGCCTTACCTCTCCCCCTATCACTATGCACTGTTTGACCACATGGCTGTCTCCTGCAGCTGGGAGCAACTTTGAAGGTTGGGATGGGAATGTCTCTTAGTCCTATTCTTAGCACATAGTATACAACTTTTGATCAAATTAGTTGAAGTGGTCAGAGACGATCCCTTGGGAAGGTGAGAATTGCACACAGCTAAGCAGTTCCTGGCTGGGGGCTGAAAGAAGAGGTGGGGTGCTCCAGGCAGGGGATAGGACCTAGCAGTAAACCAGACTAGCGGGGAGATGACACTATCATGCCACCTGGAGGGGCTGCCCCTTCTGGCTCAGGTGGGACTTGCATGTGGCCCCCAGACTTATTTGGCTTCCACCCAACAGCTTTTGGAAAAGTGAATAAAATACAAAAAAGTGAGCCTGATTTATTTCTGAACTCTCAGCCCCACTCCCAAAGACAGGGCCTACTGACCAAAATCTGAGTGTCTGGGACCTGGGCAGACCCCAGGAAGTAGAAGCCAAAGTGCCCAGCTCAGACTTCAGCAGACCAGGGTCAGACCTTGCCAAGGTCAGAAGTCAAGGTTCATGTACGTTCTCAGGTCCCGCTCCCAGGCCCTGTCCTTCTCCTTCTGTCTTCCCTCCTCCCTCCTGCTCACTGTGGTCACCTTTGGGGCTCTCTCCTTCCCAGCCACTGCCCGGGTATCCTGAGCTAGGAAGTGTGTGACTCGGGGCTGGGGTGCTGATCTGTACCCTAATCCTTCCTGGTCTCTCTTGAGGATAGTGGGGATGGGGTTGATGCGGCCCTTGCCCCGGGGTCCCAGCCCCTTTCCAGGCTCCCAGCCCCCCTTCAGCAGCAGCTTGAAGCCTGGGCTGGAGATGGGCACCCCAAGGTGCAGGTTGGGGGTCCAGAGATCCCGGGACACTGACAGCAGGTGAGCAGTAGATGTGCGGTGGTTAGAGTCTTGGAAGTGGGCATCACAGGTCTCACAGTACTGAGGGGAGGGGAGCTGGGACCTGCAGAGAAAGAAGAAAAAGGATTGAGGGTAGAGGAAGGGTTGAGGTGGGTGGAGGTGGTAGGGTGGGATAGGGTTCTTCCAGTCTTTCTGCTAAGGAACAAATTCCATTCTTCCCCACATAGCAATGAAGGACCAGAGGCTAATAGTTGGGAGAAGAAATGGTAACCAGGACTCACAGGGCTCTTCGGCAAAGGAGGAGTAACAATGGCTTTAACTAGTATTTATACAGTGCTTACTCTGTGGCAAATACTGTTCTAGCATTTGACATATACTAACCCATTTAATTCTAACAACGCAATGAGAAAGGTGCTCTTATTACCATTTCTCAGACAAGGAAACTCAGATATATAGACATTAGGTTGCCTGCCCAAGTAAGTAGAGTTAGCATTTAGATCCACAGAGCTCAGGTTCATAACTACTCTAGTACACTGCCTTATCAACCTACACTGGGAGATGAGAAAGAGAACCCGTCAGCTCTTTGCTGGTGTGGAGTGGCTAGGAAGGGCAGAACACACTGAAAGTTGAGCATGGGCAAAGGCTTCCCCTCACCGGTTCTCTGGACTCCTCTTCTCTCCATGGCTCTCTCTGACCATGCGGGCAACCTCAGGAAAGCCTGCTTCTTCAGCCAGCTGAGCAGCATCCCTGCCACCCAGCTCGCAGACCCCGACCCAGGCAGCACCCCGGCCCAGGAGATAGCGCACAGCCGCCCCCTGGCCTGCTCGGGCAGCACACATTAGGGGGGTCCACCAGAAGGCATCCCGAGTATTGATATTTCCCCCAGCTCCCCCTGCCTCATGAGGGTCCAACAGCCTTCTTAATTCTGCCAAGTCCCCCTCCTGGGCTGCCCTCAGTATCTGATGAGTCATCTTCTCCTCAGCCTCAAGGGATCTCCTTTGTCCATGTCCTCCTGATGATCCTGTTGCTGTCTCTCTCATCATTCTTCTCTTCTTCCTCTTTCTCTCACGGGCAGGCTCAGGTTGCGATCTCTGAGGTTCAGGGGCACTGCTCTCATCTCCAATCAGGGCCTCATAGAAAGCCCGGGCTGCAGCTCCATCTAGGGTAGGCTCTAGCTCTTCAGGCTGTGACTGCTGCTGCCCATCTTTCCAGAGGTCGCTGGGGTCAGTGGCTGGAGTGAAGGTGATGATAGAGGACCTGGACATGGCTTTGGGAGAGCTGAGAAAATGAGACTAGGCAAGGGGAAGATGAAGCCAGCGAGCCAACACCCTGGTGGCCCTGCAGTGACCAGAGCCACCTCCAGAGACCTGCTGGGATGAAGGAAAGTAGCCTTAGAGTCAAAGAACCTCTCCTGCCCCAAAAGTGACCCCACAACCTAATACCTTACAGGGCCCAAGGACAACAGATCCCGTAGGAAAACAGAGAATCCTGTGACAAAAGACCATGCCCTTTAGTAAAGGTTAACAAAGACTCTATGAGGCAGTTGCCTAGACATCCTGCTTTGTGCTGCTTCTCCTAGCCTCTTCAACAATAAATGGTAATAGACTTCCAACATTTGAGATCTTGCTTCCTGGCATATGTTGTCAATTTGGCTCAATTACACTAATAAAAATTCTCTTTTAAAAAAAAGAAATAAGTAATAATAGACTTTCTCTGAAACTACCACTCTGGAAGACATACGATTATGAAAAGCAATCAGCCTTGCCCTTTAAATCTTCCTCGATCCTATTTCAGGCGTCATCTTCTCAAACAAAAACACTTGACGCTTTTCCAGGAGCAGGAACCAGGCTTGGGGATAGACTGCAATCCACGCAGTCTTGTAGGTTCAGTACTGCAAAATGGCGCTACTGCAAGCAAAAGGATCTACGTAATCAAATATCCAGACTACTCGAAGACACATGCTGGCTGGAAAAAACAAGCGAATATTACTTTAGGATGCAGGAGTACAGAAAGCACCTGGTTGTTTCCTGCTCTGAACCTTCCCAATATTTATGCAAAGCACCACGTGCCTCGGTAGCGCGAGGACAGAAAAGGATGTCAGTTGGGGTCCTGCTTCTACACAACGTCCCACAATGCCCTTCGCCTTCCTGAACGTGCCCCCCACCCCCCACACGAGCTCATTTTCTGGAGCTGGAAAACGAGCCACTGTCTGGGTTAAGAAAAGCCCTGGGTAGGCGGAAGGAAACCTATGGAATACCTAGAGCTGTGAAATTAAATAACGTCACGCTGCCCCTCACCATTACTCCAACCAGGGTTCGAAGGTCGCACTTAGCGCCTGTAGCAGAAGGTCCCACTCAAGCCCTAAGAAGAAATGGAGATGTGCAAGGGGTCGAAAAGCAGAACGGCTGGCACCACCTCAGGTTAGCCACTGGGCCGCCCCGGTTCTCACACCGCTCAGCTCAGCCCAGTACATCCTATACAGGTCCCTCGGCACGGAGCCTGGCCTCACCTCCCGCCTCAGGAGGCCGGATTCCGGGGTGAAACATGGGCCCCGTCCCGAGTGGCGGGCCTGGCTCGAGCAAAGGGTTGGAGAGACGATAGAACCCGGTAGGCTGGCTGGGGATGAGGTCAGTCCCCTAAGCAAGGGAGCGCCGGGGCCGCAGCCTCGCTGTATGAGGGGAGCGGCAAGAAACGACCCTGCCAGCCTCGCCCCTGGCCCCAACTCCTCTCGAAGCCCCCGATCCCGAGAACACACAACTCTTTCCCAAGCTCCCCCGGCCCAGAACCCGGTACTGGGCTTCCGCTTCCGGTGGCGCCTTGATGCGTCCCGCCCCCAGCGTCTTCCTCAGGGGCCTCGCGACACCAGTGTCGTGCCCGGTTCACCCTGGAATTCGTAGTTCGCCTTCCCCCGGTTTCGCCAGTTTCTCCCTAGCAGGAACTCTATCTCCCGGCATCCACCGCGGCGGGGCCAGATCCTTGGCGCTTGCGTATTGCCCTCTTCCCGCCCTCCCTTTTCTACTCACGCCCCCGCCCCCTCCCAACTTCTCCCGCGATCCGGTCCGCGGCCTGCGCTTTAGCCGTAGTTGCTGTTCCTTGGAAGCAGCAACTCCCCTCCCCCACCCCGGTCCCGGCCCCCGTCCAGACGGTGAGTCTGAGGTTGTCACCGCGCCGAGTGCTCTGTCTTTGGGCGCGGCACATGGGGATCTCCGCGCCTCGATGTGCGGATGGAGAAAGAAGTGATCTGGTCCGGCACGGAGGGAGGAAGGAAAGGGTGGCCTGACGGGCGGAGGCGGGATGTGGGGACTCTCGCGAAAGGGACCTTTGGGCCACCCCTAGACCATGAGAAAAGGGAGGTCCGAGCTTTTTTTTTGGAAAAGATAAACTTCCAAACCCTTGGGAAAGGCGCCGGGACATGCAGAGACCTGCGGTTGCAGGGAGCCGAGCCAGGGCTGCCCTTCGGGAGCGTCAGGGATGTGGGTAGGACTGGTGGGTCAAGACCTGTCAGTTTCTTGCAAGTGGCGGAACCCTAAAGAATTCTTAATCTTGGAGAAACAGAGCTGAGATGTAAGATGTAAGTAATCTTGGAGAAACGGAGCTGGAGAGAAGTGCTCCAGAGTTTGGGATCCTTTAAGAAAAGGTGACCCCAAATTCTCCGTGGTTGGAGGGCAGAGTGTGGGAGGAGAGGAGGGAGGATACCGGAGGCAGGGAGGGGGAGCTTGGGTTACACTTAGACTCTTTCTCCAGCTGACGTGAAGATGAGCAGCTCAGAGGAGGTGTCCTGGATTTCCTGGTTCTGTGGGCTCCGTGGCAATGAATTCTTCTGTGAAGTGAGTTTTTAACCTCTGTACTTATCTCCACGTACAGTCTGACCACATGTTCTCCCACATATTCAGCTTCCACACTTCTCTCCTAGGCTTCCATAGAAACTTACTCCTATCAAGAAAGAGTCCCTTCCGTAGCCTGCCACTAGCTTATAGTGAAGTGGCAAGACTGGGACCTAACTTGCAACCCTGCCACCTTCCAGCAGTATAACGTTGGACAAGTCAAACTGTGTGGGGGCTTTTTTTTGTTTTTGTTTCTGTTTTTTGTTTGTTTTATTAGTAGAGTGGTATTGATATCTACAGTGACTGTTAGATTTAAAATACTGCATGTTAAAATGTCTTACAATATGCAAAGCTGAGTGTCAATGTGAGAGATGTAACTGCCTTCAGAACCCACACTATTCAGCTTCCCCCTTTCTCAAGAGAGCCAGCTTCCCTTTAGGAGAGGACAAAACTGGTTCCTAGAGGTGTGAGGGCAGGGGTAGGGACGGGGATCTTGATAGGAACGTTTAAGTAGAGGATTGTGGCACCTACTTATTCTTTAAAAAAAAAAAAAAGCAAAAGCTTTTATGGGGGGGCAGTAGGTGTGAACTGGGGAGAGAAATTCAAGTACTTGCGCTGAGTTGGAACTGAGGAATAGGAACAGTTGTGCTGAGGATAAGGCATCAGTTACGGCAACTTGCTCAGGTCAGAGCCAAGAATTCTGCCCTGGGTTCCCTCGTCATCTCCATATCCTGACAGGTGGATGAAGATTACATCCAGGACAAATTCAATCTCACTGGACTGAATGAGCAGGTGCCTCACTATCGACAAGCTCTAGACATGATCTTGGACCTGGAGCCTGGTGAGGCATCCTCAGTATTGTTTTGTGTGTGTATGCTTTTTTTTTTTCCCTTCAGATCCCTGTTCACCCGTTTCTTGGTTTTCTAAATTTACTTTCGATCTCTGACTTCCTTAACCCAAAATCCTCTACTTCATTTTGTTCCCGCCACCCGGTTTTTGCCTAATTTAGTGACTTATACCACTTGTGCCCCTACTCTGATTCTATAATTCAGTTCTATTTTATAATGACAGTTTCCCCAAGGAGTCTCATTTTTAAACTCTTTCTCCTGCCTTGCACTTTCCGAGTTAGAGTTCTGTCTTCCACATTGACGCTTTGCAGTTATGTGTTGCGGAGGGAGTTGGGAGGGAGAGAAGAGGGCAGAGGCTGGAGAGGTGTGTAGAGAAGGCAGAGCTGCCTTAGGTTGGTGGAAGGGTCAGAAGCCCTGGTTTCTGGGTCGGATGCCTACATGATGGGTGGGGTGAGGCTCATACGTGGGCGCTGGGCAAACTGAATAACCAGCAACCTCTGGGGATGGGCAGGACACCTAAGAAAGCTATAAGACAAGTGGTTGCATTTGGCGGCGGCCATGTTTCAGATGAAGAGCTGGAAGACAACCCGAACCAGAGTGACCTGATTGAGCAGGCAGCTGAGATGCTTTATGGATTGATCCACGCCCGCTATATCCTCACCAACCGTGGCATCGCCCAGATGGTGAGACCTCTGCTCCCACTTGACTCCTTCTGGGGTAATAAGGGAAACAGGTTCCTGCAGCAAAAAGTCGCATGTTTTTACCCTGTCAAGTAGAACTGAGATAAGGAGAACCTTAGAACCAGGTCCTGGGAAACCAGTCTTGATTGGGGATTGTGCTGAAGGGGGTATTTCTGTGTTTTGTTTGTTTGTTTTTTAAAGATTTTATTTATTTTTTATTTTTTATTTTTTATTTTTAGAGGGGAAGGGAAGGAGAAAGAGAGAGAAACATCGATGTGTGGTTGCCTCTTGCGTGCCCCCTACCGGGGACCTGGCCTGCAACCCAGGCATGTGTCCTGACTGAAGAATCGAACCAGTGATCCTTTGGTTTGCAGGCCAACGCTCAATCCACTGAGCCACATCAGCCAGGGCTGAAAGAGTATTTTTAGGGAGGGAGACGTGACCTTGGACAGGCAGTTGTTAAAGACTCTTTCTTCAGGGAATAAAACACTGAGTGGCTCTGATGGTCTGTAGCCTCCCTCACTGGAGGAAAGGAAACAGGAGTCTGGGAGCTCGTCTGGGTCAGAGAGAGACAGAAATGGGGGTCATCGATATGGGTTGGGCAGAGGAAGGGATCACCTTTTTTCTTCATGCCTACCCCCCAACACTTCCCATTTTTATTTACGTCAGTTGGAAAAATACCAGCAGGGAGACTTTGGCTACTGTCCGCGTGTGTACTGTGAGAACCAGCCAATGCTTCCCATCGGTGAGTATTGGAGAAAGAGAAGCAGGGCAGCATATGGCAGGTCCCCTGGGAAGGCGCTGGGGCTCAGCAAGTTGGGGTCCAAGTTTGGGAAGGAGTTGGGCGGGGTTAGGGGAGCCTGGCATGCTGAGTCAGGCTGTCTCCCAGGCCTTTCAGACATCCCAGGTGAGGCCATGGTGAAGCTCTACTGCCCCAAGTGCATGGACGTGTACACACCCAAGTCATCAAGGCACCACCACACGGACGGCGCCTACTTCGGCACTGGTTTCCCTCACATGCTGTTCATGGTGCACCCTGAGTACCGACCCAAGCGGCCCGCCAACCAGTTTGTGCCCAGGTGGGGAGCAAGGACAGAGTTACCAGGGATCAAAGGAAAGGCCCGGTATCCATAGAGAAAAAGAAGGACAGGGCATGGTCCTTTTTTGAGGTCTGCTTCTCCCACAGCTAGGACTCTCCTTGCTGAGGGAACTTGGGAAAATTCTTTGTCTACGTCTCAGTTTCTTTATCCATAAAATAGGGATGATGATAGTACCTGTCTGACGATATTTTTAAACACGTGAAGTGCTTAGGGTAATGTTTGGCACTTGAAGCACCATTTAAACAACTGCTATTCTTGCTGTCACCTTGGGTGTTTATCCTTTGCCAGGAGATCCTCAGAGCCATGATTCAAGTGTGGTTTAGCTTGCTAGAGAATCACTTTTACTCTGGTGTAGGGAAGAAAAGTTCAGTTTGATATTTAAACAGGTAGTGATGTGGACATCTCTATACATATATAACCTTGAATTTGAGTTTCAGTGGATATTTAAGATGTATCCCCAAATATTCTTGAGGGGAGGAAGTTGGGAACCACTGCCCTTAAGCACTCAGCAGGCCTGTGGAGGAGCTGAGATAGGGAGGTAGGAAGGGGGTCTGCTGGCAGGGCTGCATGGACTTACCCTGCTCCCTCTCTGACCTCTGCCCTGGCCCAGGCTCTACGGTTTCAAGATCCATCCGATGGCCTACCAGCTGCAGCTCCAAGCCGCCAGCAACTTCAAGAGCCCAGTCAAGACGATTCGCTGATTCCCTGCGCCCCTGTCCCTCAGTCTTTGACACCTCCATTCCTTTGCTGCCACCCTTTCAGGAATCCTCTATGGTTTTTAGTTTAAATTAAAGGAATCATTATTGTGGTGGGAATATGAAATAAAGTGGAAGAAAAGGCCATGAGCTGGTCTGCTGGTGCTTCGGGCTGGGAAAGGGAGGGCAGTAGTGTGCTGGGTGCCAGGGGCCCTCATGGGCCAGCCCAACCTCCCTGAATTGAAAGCCAGCATAGGCTTGTGCCCAATGGATTTAGGTGATGTTTTTAGTAGCAGAGCAGAATTCCCAGGACTAGGTATGGGGGTGTGCAAAGTCCCAAGGAAAAGACCCAGAGAAAAATCAAATTCCAAAGCCTAGAGAAATATTTGTTTTGGGGGGGCCACCTATGGCTGTCTGTTTATACTTACGGGATGTAACACCATCAGTTTTGGTTTTACAGGGAAAGTGGTTCAAAAATAACTAAGGGGTTGGCAAGAAGAGGAACAAAGGCCCAGAACTGCTGCTGGGTGATGCTGGTGTGCCCCCTGCTGGGGAAGCTGAGACACACTCTTTTCGGAAGAAGGGATGCTGAGCCCCTAGCCAGAGTTCCAGCACAATAGGGACTGGCTGTCTTGTGTAGGGAGGACAGCGGATGGTGCCAGAGACAGAAGCTAATTCATGGACTCTTGAGGGGTGGGAATAGATATTTGGGAGGCATGCTGAACAAAGACCCAGGTATTGCCCCTATCTCAGCCACTGCTCCCACATTCAGGAACCAGACCTCGTGGGTGTGGACGCACTGTTCCTCCTGCCAAGTTAATAACTTCCTCACCCAGCCCAGATCCTGCCCCAGGCAGGAATATAACTCTGAACCTACGGCAGCTCCTGCTACGACTCAAAATCAGCCTGCAACTCAGGAGCAAGGAGCATGGTCATGGGAAAGTGGGGTTTCCAGGCAGCCCTCAGGGACTACCCCTCTCCTCAGAATTCCATAATGAAAACCCATGTGCTTGTAGGCGTTCTCGTCACGGTGGGCTTCACAGTGGGAAAGGGTAAGTGGAGCTCGGGCGGGAAGAAAGGGGTGACTGAGTCCAGGAAGGGGGTGGTACCATGACCCTAGGTACATGGGCTCCCTCCAGGACAGGGCCCTTGGAGTGAGCTAGTGTTCCCATCCCGTATGTCTTCTGCTTCCTTAGCTCCTGTTCCTGACGTCCGGACCTGCCACCTCTGCCTCTTGGAAGACCCTTCTATGGGATGCATTTCAGGCTCAGAGAAGTGCACCATCAGTAGCTCATCCCCATGCATGGTGATCACGATCTATTATGGTGAGTTCAAGACCAGGAAGGGGCTGCTAGTGGTACCGCTCATTGCTTGTTCTCCTCTCTTCAAGATGACGGCTGCTTGGAGCCTGGAGCACAAGAAAGAAATAGGATCCTGGAAGGCAGATTCTGGGGTTCTGGGGAGAACCAGCTAAACTACTTTTCTGACCCCTCCTGAAGGGGTCTGGGTTGCAAGTTGGGTCTGATGAAGGATGGGGAGAGTTTGTGGTAGGGGTGCCAAGTCTGGGGACTATGGGAGGCAGTGGATTATTAGCTGTCCTCTTTTCTCCAGATACCAAGGTTCGCTTTTTCATCCGAGGCTGTGGACAGTTCAATTCTTACCACTGCCAAGAAAAACGCAGCACCTACTTGTCAGAGTACTGGTACCACGCCCAGTGCTGTCAGTACGATCACTGCAACTCCTGGTCCAGCCCTCAGCTCCAAAGCCTGCAGCCCGAGCCCCTCAACAGGGCCCTGGGCCTGCCCCTGCTCAAGTCCCAGATCCAGAGGCTCTACCGGGCCCTGAACCTCTCACTGCCCCTCCCCAGCTTCCATGCTAGGAAGGAGCACGAAGGCCCGGACCCCCTGGCTGTCCTGTCCTTGAACCTGGGCTTGTCCATTGCTGACTTACGCTACATATACTTATTCCTCAACAATACAGGACTTCTGGTTCTTCCCCGGGCTGGACCCTGAGCCCTTACCCTTCCCAGATTGCAGTCTGTTCCAGCATCTCTTCCAACACTAGCACTCCACACTGCCCTTCCAGAACACCCGCATTCTCTGGTCTCTACTTACTCAGAACTTCTTTTCCTTTGTATTGGACTGACCAAAAAGTTTGTTTAGTTTTTTTCCATACAGTGGCTCTAGTAGTGCAGAGTTGTCTTTAACTTCATTCAAAACAATTTTGTTAGATTGTATTGTGACAGCTGTCATATTAGCGTGAATTTTAAAAAATATATCAAATGTGAATATTTGTGCAGCCATTTTAATATTGAAAATGGAAGAAAATTTGGCATGTTATGCTTTAGTTCAAGAAAGAGAAAAATACAACTAAAATACAAAAAGATTTGTGCAGTGTATGGAGAAGGTGCTGTGACTGATCAAATGTGTCAGAAGTGGTTTGCGAAGTTTCTTGGCGCTATTGACGTTTTGGCCAAATAATTCTTTGCTGTGGGGCTGTGTTATGCACTGGAAGACATTTAGCAGCACCCCTGGCCTCTACCCACTAGAAGCCACTAGCAGGAGATAGCTGACAGGCCCAGAATATTCAATCAATTAAGTTATTGGTGAAAATGAAAAATATGTGGTTTTTTTTAAATGAAAAAAACTGAACAGACTTTTTGGCCAACCCAGTACTTCATGTCCAAATGGCTTTGGTTTCCATTTCTCCCCAGAAACCAGTTGGCAGTGTACCCAGTGCTCTTCTTCCTCCTAGAAAATAATCTCAAGGGTAGATTGTGCCCAGGCTGATCTGGGAAAGGCAGTGGTTCCTTCCTCCCTTTCCCATTTGAGTGTTCATCACCCTCCTCATCTTCCCAGCCCCCTCTCAGTCTGGGCATCTGCCACCTTCACTTAATCCTGGCTGTATCTTTCATCCTATGCCTATCTGTAAGATCCAGACCAGACTGGATTTGCAGCAAGAAGGATGAGGGGTAGACTTCGTTGCAGATCTCCTGACTTGGCATCCTGGTGTCCCTGCCTCACTGTCTCTACCATCCCACTGCCACCCTGGTCTCCTGCCACCTTCTCATCTCTTCTTCCAGTCTCTGGCCTCCTCAGCCCCACTTCATGTCACTGAGTCCTGACACCTCCTTCCATAGGTGCCCAGAGAGAGGAGAGGGTCTGTCCTGCTCTGCTCCACAACCCCTGATTTCCCTCCACAATAAATGGACAGGATTAAGTCTGTGTCCTATTGTTTATGGGGTCAGATGTGGGCAGGTGCAGACAGGTTAAAGGAAATGAACTGGGCATGGGGTTCAAATGTTTGCAGAGCCCTGCCCACTCCACCTGGCCTTTGTGGCTTTCTTATGGCCTGCTGACATCCACCCCACCCCTCTGCTCAGCTAGAAATCAAAACCTGAGGATTATGATGCCCCACCCCCAGCCTTAAGCACACCCTACAAAACCCAGACAGTTAAACCCAGGTGACATCAGGTTTTTCCACCTAAGAGAGGAGGAGAAACTTTTCAAACCAGGAAAACTCCGGAGCAAACCAAAGGGCCCAGGTTCCCTCCTGTCCACTCTTTAGGTTCCTGGCAACCGGGACCCCCTAGGTGGGGACCTTTCATTTTATATTTTATTTTTTGGAAACTGCAAGCATCCTGAAAGCAATAACTAATAGTCATAACTCCCTTTCCCGTACGTTCAGTAAACACTAGACACACACTACTTTGCTCCAGGACTTGCAGACGGTATAGCCAGTGTCTGCCCTTCCAAATCTCAGCCCACTGCTGGGGTTATGAAACCTCTGAAAAGTAGTGCAGCATTGTGGCTGGTAGGCCCCATCTCAGCTCCTCCAACCCCTTGGGTAAATTGGTCTTTCTGCTTCACTTTGGTCACCTGTCAAGTGCCACAGGGCTGGGAGAATGCAAGTGAACATGTGTACAAGAGTGGAGGTTGGGGTCTCAAAAATTGACATGCCTTGGAGACACAGATTGTGGCCTATTTATTTTTAAGCCCTTTCGGCAAAACATGTATTAGATGGGCTTTTGTAAACGACGCAGTTGTGTTACCAGTTCCCAAGTCAGCATAAAGGCTTCTGTTACTTAAAGTTGCCTCTGTGTACCCTGCAGGCATTCCCCCCAACTCAAGGGTAGCCACTGTCCTGAGTTGGAGCAGTTCAACTTTGTTTTGTCTATGTGCTTGATGTAAATGACATCATATAGCATGTACTCATCTACATAATATGCAGCACTTGTTAACATCTCCACGGCCCTGTTAATGGCCTCTGCTCTGGCAGGAGACACTGACACTAATTTTTAGGTCAAAAGGCAGTTGGAGGTGCAAACCTTGTGTCCCCCTCTTGCTGGGCCCCTTATTCCACATTACCTCTGACTTCAGTAGAGGACAGAATGACCCAGGTTCATACATACTGGAAGACAACCTCAGAGGCTGAGGGACCCAAGGCCCAAAACTGAAGAGTAACTTACTATAGTCCTTGAAGAGGGAAGCTAAACCTGGGATCAGAGAGCCCAGGGCTCCACTAGGCCTAGCATCTCTTCCATAGAGTATCCCTTCTCCCCGGGCCTGGTCATTACAAGGCCCCAGTCCCACTGAAACTTCCCCCTATCCCATGGACCTCCCCTGAAGTTGCCACACAGCTCTAGATCTGACAGCACCACCAGGTGCTCTCTGCCCTTTTGGCCTTCACCATATCCCCTCCCAATTTCTCTACACCTTTTTGTGCCTAGAGCTGAATCAGACACCAAGTTAGGGCAAGGGCAGAGCTCGGTAGAGTTGGGAGCCCCTTGTCCCCACAAGTGGGCAGTCAGGCAAGACCCCCGCCCTCAGCCTCCACTTCCACCAGAAGAGAGAAGAAACATACAGTTTGTACACCAATTTATTCTGGAGGAATACCTGGTGAGGGAGGCCTATGGTGGGAGAAAGGGAGGCCAGAGCAAAGCAGGGGCACCTTAGAGGTGGGAGAAGAGGGGAGGGAAGATGTCAGACTGAGGCCTTGATGGGAAAACTCCAGAGATGTCTAGGGTGGGGGCAAAGTGGGAATGGGGATGTTGAGGGTGTCAAGCAACAGGCGGCTAGGGCTGGGGTCGGTAAACCTGAGACAGGTAGGAGGCTAGTGGAAAGGACTGGAAGTTGTCCCTGCTGTGCCCAGGTAGGAATCAGAAGGCTGGCTGGAAACTGACAGCATTTTACTGCGAAGTCTGCAGAAGTTCTATGGAGTGTGGAACACTCTGTTCTGTGGGTTATTGCAGAAATTCCGGAAACAGCATCGAGAGAATATCCAAAAGCCAAACACTGGAGAAGTACGGGTAGATGAGCAATCGCTCATCTGCTCCTTGTGGCGACAGTCACTCACCATGATGTCAGAACCACTGCCTGGGGAGGGAGGGCAGCAACCAGTGACATAGAGATCCCAGCAAAGCCCCAAATCTTCCCATCCCCTCACTCAGTATGAACTCATCATCACTGCCCCACACCCTTCCCTGCATCCCCAAAACGCAAAAATTCCCAGAACTGGGCAAGGACGAGGAGTGCCGAGGAGTCACCAGCCATGAACTCTGCAGAAGTTTCCCATGGAAGGTCGGTGGGAAAGAGCCATTTGAAGTATAGTGAGGGTGCTGAGCTGGGACATGTGGAGCGAAGTAGGGACCACCAGGACTTTGGGTGGGACCTGGTAAAAAAAGCTGAGATGTATTGGAGGTCAGATTGCAAAGAAGAGGTGTTTGTTGCTTATTTTATGGATTAAAAGTAAGAAGATATGTTTACTTCTATTATATACAGGGGTGTACAAAAGTAGGTCTACGGTTGTAAGTACATGAAACAATTTATTCTTGTATTATTTACTGATTATTTTATTACTAATTGTTGTTATTAACCTACTTTTGTCCACCCCTCTATATGAAAGGGTGAAAACTCTTTGTGCCCAGGTCCAGGGATGTCCACTGCCGCCCTGCTTGAGAGAGTGAAAGAGGGGAAGTAACCACCAGTTGGTCCATCAGTACTGGAATGGACAGAGGGCTCTGTCACGCTCACACCCACTATGCAGTAGGCCAATGGAGCAAGGGAGCTGTTTACAAACTGATATGGAAACATAACATAAGTTCCCATAACTGTTAAGTTTAAAAAGCAAGTGTAGAACAGTGTTTACAGGGTTATACTACTGTTTGTAGGGGAAAAGAAGTAAAGATAGAGTAAATGTATAGGGTGGAATGTCCACTAAAGATCACAGAAAGGGTAATCAAGACAGTAGAAAGAGTGATTTTGTGTTTTTGTGCGTGGGAGCTGGGTGGATTGGGCCAGGAGCAGGAGCGGGGCTCTTCTTTGGCTCCCTTGAATACTCCAATATTGAACCATGTCTATGCAGCTATTTAAAAAGTGTTCTAAGCCCTGGCTGGTGTGACTCAGTGGGTTGAGCCCCGGCCTGCGCCACCAGTTTGATTCCCAGTCAGGGCACATGCCTGAGTTGCAGGCCAGGTCCCCAGTAGGGGGCGAGCAAGAGGCAACCACACACTGATGTTCCTCTCCCTCTCTTTCTCCCTTCCCCTCTAAAAACAAATAAAATCTGTTTGTTTGTTTTTTTAATCTTAAAAGAAAAAAAAAGCCATCTCTGGAGCCACCAGAAATTGTGGCTCAGCCCCTGGGAGACTTGGGCAGGTATTGACCTTTCTGTTTTCTCATCTGTAAAACACGTCAGAGGGTTATAAGTGCTTAGAACAGTGGCTGGCACACAGGGTGTTTTAGTGTTTGTTAACTGTAAAAAGGTGAGGGGTTACCCGGACTTGTGTGGCTCAGTGCATTGAGTGCAGGTGTGCAAACCAAGAAGTTGTTGGTTTGATTCCCTGTCAGGACACGTGCCTGGGTTGAGGGCCAGTTCCCTCAGTGGGGATGTATGAGAGGCAGCCAGTCAATGTAACTCACACACATTGATGTTTCTCTCCCTCTCTTCCTCTCTTCCCCTCTCTCTAACAGTAAATTAAAAATAAATAAATAAATAAAAACCTTTTAAATAAATAAATAAAAAGGTGAGGGGCCAGGTAGAAGAGCAAGCTTGAAGAACAATGGAGTGGAGTCAATTTTGGCCAGCTGAAAGTGAGGTGTGGGTGTCTGGGGGCAACTTGATGTCCAGGGGGCAAGTTGACATGACAGTGTGGCCAAACACTCAGATTCAGAAGGAAGCAGTAATGTGGCCGCTGGTGGAAGCCAAGGAAGAAGAGAATTCCTCTGGGAGAGTGAAGCAGGGAGATGACTAAGGCCCAAATTTTGGTGAACATGAATCATGAGGGGTCTAGGAGAATGAAGCAAGACTCAGTAAAGGAATCTGGGGACAGGCAGTGGGAGAGGCAGGAAAAGAGAGCTGCTGAGAGGAACTACCACCGATGGGGAGAAGACAGCCTGAGGAAAGACCAGTGGATCTGGTGATCTCAAGTGGCCCTACAAGTCTGGTGCTGTGCAGAGGGAGGAAGCCAGTCAGACAGCTGTGGGCTAAGGAGGGCCAGGCAGTGGGGGTGGAGACAGGGAATGGCTCTGAAGGAAAGAGAAACAGTGATGGGACAGTGTCTGAGAGTTTTGGCTTAGGAAATGTGGAGACTCAGTTCTGGTCCCAAGTCAGACAGAAGGCACCTTACTGTTCTTGATGAGGAGAGTCATGCAACTGCCACCAGAAGAGGCCAGGCAAATGTCAGATCCCAGAAGGCACCCCAGCTCCCTGGTCTCCAAGAGGCACCGATAGCAGCGCAGGTATCGGGGGAACTGAACTGGATAAGGTGGCTCTTGACTGACAGGATCAAATTTACCTAGAACACAGAGAAATACTGACCCCACACCTCTGCCTGCCCATTTTCCAGGTCAATCCCCATCTCTGAAAACCATAAAATCATCAATCCTTTAAAACCATCTGGCTTAATCTTTCACCAGAAGCTTTACTCTCATTAAAATCTCCATTCTCTGCTCTTACGCTTCCTGAAATGAAGAATTCATGAATTCACTCATTTACTCATTCATTCAACATGTTTTTGAGGGGCTAGTATGTGCCAGCAGTAGACAAGCCTCTAAGTTCAAAGGTGAGGCAAAGGCAGCCCACTTCAGCTTTGGGCAGCCCTGTTAGGCCAGTTCTCCCTCTGGGACTTGGTTTTACAGTCCCCAACCTCCCTGGATTCTCTTTTAAATATACTTTCTTAATCTGTAATGTTCAGAAATAAAAACAAGAATGCATCGTCACAAAACAGGAAGAATCTCTGCGTCATGT
Organism: Mormoops blainvillei; assembly: GCA_004026545.1. Classification (NCBI taxonomy): domain Eukaryota; kingdom Metazoa; phylum Chordata; class Mammalia; order Chiroptera; family Mormoopidae; genus Mormoops; species Mormoops blainvillei. The sequence goes on from PVJD01009056.1 coordinate 64,243, forward strand.
AGACAGGAGACTTCAAACAGCCCAGGGCCACATTCTTTGTTTAGTGGTCCTATCACAGGACAGGCTTATATTAAACTTTATCCACCAAAGCTCTCCCAAATACATGCGTGTATAGTTGCCTCTTGGTATCTACAGGGGATTGGTTCCAAATTGATACCAAAATCTGAGAATATTCAAGTCCCTTATATAAAACGATGTAATATTTGCAAATAACATACACACTTCCTCCCATATACTTTAAATCATCTATAGGTTACTTATAATACTTCATACAATGTAAATGCTATATAAACAGTTGTTATACTGTATTGTTTAGGGAATAATGTGGAAAAAAAGTCTGCACAATGTTCAGTACAGACACAACCGTCATAAGCCTAACTACATAGTACACGTCAGCAATAACATCATTTTCAAAATATATACTTCTCATCTTCAGTTGGTTAAATTCAGGGATGTGGAGCCTATGCACACTGAGGGCCAATGGTACATCTCCCTCTTCCTCTGGTCCCTGACTGAGACCACAGGTTAATGAGTCCCCAAACCCAGCAAAGCACTTGGTGTGAAGCAGATGCTGAACATTTTGAATCTTGTTTCTAGGGAGACAATGCTCTACAGCTAAGTGAGGAGGTTATCAGGCTGCAACTAGCATATTCCCCAAACCCTCCCTATTCTGTGTTGTCCTCAGATTTGAATAGGTTCCCTTCAGTATCTCCATTCAGGTCATTGCTGTTGAGTGAAGCAAACCTGGGGTGTCACTATACATCTCCCTCAGAGTGAACATCAGTCCATTATCAGTTCCCAGGCATTATTCCAAGCCCATGCATCCCATCTCTCCTCCTGCCTGGGTTTACCTGAGCATCCTGAGCAGATCTACCCAGACACCTCGTGTCTGTGGGGTTCTCTATCAAGCAGGCCAGGAGACCCTTTTGATCTCTTAGAGCCACTTACCAAACACCAAGATCATCATGACCAGCACTAATAAGAGGACCATGTACAGAGCTTGGGGGGTGCTGTGGACGCCCAAGGGTCCCAGACTCCGGCTACATGCAGGGCCTGCCATAAAATGCATGACTGCACGCCAGCCTCCAGTATTGGTTTATATTGGTGGAAGAAAAGTTGGCCAAGAGGAAGGAGAGGGGCAACACCCATTTTGGGTGGAAATTAGTGCCAAAGCAGCCAGAGGGACAGAGTGTCCTCACCCACGGCCACTCTGAAACCTAACATCCTGGCTTACGAACAGGAGCCCAGCAACAGGGGAATGAGAAGGGAACATTCTCTTACATTGATTCAACAACATTGAATCGCGGCCTCAGGTATTGGGTATACAACATTGCCCAAGTCCCTGCTGTCGATCTAAAAATAAAGCCTTTCAAAGAGATGACAAGTATTTATTTGAGATCAGTAACGATAGCTATTTCGAAAGCACCAATTCAGGCAGAAGTCCAAATAGTGTTCCAATTAGGAGACAAAGGCAATGAGTATTTATGAGAAAAGCAAAGGGAACAACTCCGTCCGTAGAACGAAGCCATTTCTATCGGTGCAGAAAACATAGTGATGTTAACTCTAAACAAAGTTTTTAATTTTCGGTCTAGTAGTCATAACTGCTTTCTTATTATCTTTTCAAATATTTCTTTGGGAAACAAGGTTGCTTAGACCCAGGACAAAAGTTATTTCGCCCTGTTTTAGCATTCCAAAGGTTTGAAACACCTTTCCCTACGCCCTCGTCTTCCGGCCCTGCTGAGCTCAGCCGCAGGTCAGTGGGTCTGATCTCCGGCGCCCACAGGCTCCCGAGCTGTGCGCTCGCTCTTCGTTCCTGGCTGCACCTCAGCGCTCGCGGGAGGACGCGGGGGCGGCCCCCGGGCCGCAGCCCCAAGCTCAGCTCTCCACCCGGTGACTGGGAAGAAACCTGGGAAGGGCGCACGGGGTGTCGAAGCCCCGGCGTCAGGACCCAGGCGTCCGGAACCAGCGGACACCCAGAGCACTACGCAGCTTTCCCGGCAGGTGGCGCTCCGCCTAGCTCCCCTGCCGGCCTCTGCTGGGCTCCCCACGCCTTGTCTGCTGGTCCACAGCCTTGCCAACTCAGTGCCTGTGAGAGACTCAGGGTTTGTACGTTAAGAGTTAGTGGACTATAGAAAGTCCCTGGAGTCTAGTTTACTGTCTGGAGGTTTGGGGTGGGGCCTTGCAGGAGGGTTCCCGCTTCTGCCCCAGATCATGTCAGAATCATCCGGCTCCAGGGTGCTGATAGGGTGAATGAGAAGAAAGGACGGAGGCACGCACCACGAAAGACGGACGGGGAAGAACAAGATAGGAGGAGGCATGCCGCTGCGCGACCCCAGAAACCTTGGGATGAAATAAGAAAATTGTATAATTTC
>PVJD01009057.1:0-66478 GCA_004026545.1 Mormoops blainvillei
GGCTGGCACTCAGTCCACTGAGCCACACAAGCCAGGGCTTAAGAGAAAATATTAACAAACATTAAAAGTTATGGGCAATTTTCTTCTGTAATTTTTGGATTTTTAAATGTTTTTAAATAAATTTTTAAATCAACTCTATTACAAGAAATAAGCTAATTTTACAATAATAAAAAAGGAAAATAATTTTGATAATACTATTTGCAAATTTATGGTAAGATGAGTTTTTGGATCATGAAAACATACCCCAGGTTACCACTCCTTCCTTTGTGGTCATTTACTTAAATTTTTGGGAAACTATATTCTTGCGGAAACTGGCTGTGAAAGTCTAGCCTTGCAAATGCAAATAAATCAGTGGAAAATGAAAGCTTCATAAAATACTTGAGAACTTCTGTGTTCTAAAATGCACTCAATATACACATCCTGTTCTGTACAGAATGAATGCAGTTGGGAAAATTGAAATTAATAGATGTAATTTTATAAATAAAGCATCTCCTTAGAAATGGCTGGTGAACTTGCCACCCGTATCAGTAAGGAGAGCTTCTCACAAATGAATAGCATTTCCTTACCTGCAATACTGTTACCAAATGTTATTTGTCTGTCTGTTTCAAAGCATTTATTAGTCTATTTTTCCCAAACCTTTCAACTGTGCCAGTCAGCAAATCATCACAATCACTGACAACACTGTCAGCTCTCGATGCTCATAAATCTATTTGTTAGCCCTCCCACCAGTGAGTGGAGCACTTTAGTCATTCAATTTTTAGGAATAAATTTGAAGGACAAAAATATAATAGTATTTTTGTCTTTCTAGAATCAGTTCTTATGCCCCATTTTCTTTAGGGAGCAACGTCTTCCCCTCACACCCAAGTGTTTCTAGGTGGGTTTAGCAATCGCCGTATGTCATTCCCCGTCACCGTAGTGATTTGTCCAGTTGTGGGCCCGTGGCCAAAATCAAGCCATTGGAGCCTCCCTTTGGGATTTTTTTCTAAGCTCCTTTTTCTCTCTGGAGATGAAATTATAAGCATATGGCCTCTGAGTAAGTAAACTCACAACCCAGTGAGAAAGGAGACCAGAGGAGAAGAAAGAGGGGTGGTGAATCCAATTCTAACTCTGGTAACCCCTCAAGCTGCATTGCTTTTTTCTCTGATTATGCTAGCCAAAACCGGTTTTCAAGAAACGAACTCTTATATCTTAAGCTATCCGTTCATGTATTCGTTGTTGAAATCAAGAGCTATTATTCTGTGTGTAACAGGGTTATTGAATGGGCTAGATCTGACAGGATGGATTAGCTTTAAAGTTACTTTTTTCCTTTTCTCTCACCATTATACTTAGTCTATGGACTTGCTTTTCTCTGCATCCAGAGAAAAACTTGGGCAGTGGCTATTAGATAATGAAGCGTCCAGTCTAATCTTGCTTAATCTAAATTCGAAGCTGCTCCATGCTTTAGCCTGGTTCAGGCTCGTGCTTGCAATGGCCATGTGGAGATTAATCTGTTTTATGATTTTCTGTGCCTGATTTATTACTGCCCATCTTTCTAACATATTTGTGAGTCTTTCAGTGTTTGGTTAGGGAAGGATATCATTAAAGGGAAATGTTGTGGTCGTACCTGGCCATGCTCTTGATGTCTGATACTGGTATCGTCTGAAGGAGAAAGCAACTCAGTCAAGGCTTTTTGTTGTTGTTATCGCAGTTTCCTTATATAGGTTTTTCAGAAATACTCTTTATAATTAGGTACATCCACCCACATTTGTCTCCTTAGAGATTATGCTTCCTGAGGCTGTCGATTTGACCTCCTCATCAGCTTCTGTTAAGTGTGTGCTCTTGTTGAGGTCCCTTTACTTCCCCAGAACATTGTCTTGAAAGAGGTTCATTATAAAACACGAGTGGTAATTCCATTCAACAGACACCCCACACACCTCATCTGCACACTTCTCCAAACACACACATGCATGCAAAGTCTTTGGCGGCAGTGCAGTTACCTCTCTCCTGTACTCCCAACAGGAATCACTCCAGCCATACTTTCTTACTTTTAAGTAATAATTTCAAGCAATTTTAGATATCAGCACTACTGCTCCCTAAATATCAAAGAGTTAGCTTTCCTACAGTCCCCTTGGAATCTTTTGATGTGCTATACTGATTAAGGGGGATTATGGGAAGAAGGAAAGAAATGTCACCTCTGCCAACAACTCTCTACAGCCTTTCTCCTAACTGTTCACCTTTTATACACATGTGATATAATTAAAGGGCTAATGCCTGTGTACAGGGTCTTAAGAGTTCTCTTTAGGATACAGGGTATCTGACATATTTTTCCTTATTTTCTTCTTTTGTGGACTCTCTCAAAAAATCTGACACAACAGGAAGCATTGCATCTGACACTGACACAGTGGCAAGACAATGATTTGAATATCATTTGTTCAGTTATTCATTTATTTATTCATCATCCACTATGTGACAGACAAATTAGGAACTGGGACAGTGTTTGACAGTGTGGTCCTGTTTCAATATGGGTAATAATAGGAGGATTTACTAGGTCAAGGAAAATATAGATTTAAGAGTACTATGCTATTTATTCTCAAAGTGTTTTATTTATTTCAAACGATATGTGGCTGAAACATGTAGATGGCCTTAAAGTATGATTTGAAAGACAAAGCAATATAGAAATAGGTAATTAGGAGGCCTCTAGGTCAAACTTGGCTACAGCCTAGTTTTCTTCTGCATGAACACTTTAATTTTGTTTGAACGTCCTCTGGCAGAGCATGTAATCCCCGATTGCATAGTTTCCACAAATATTACATTCGTTCTCAATTTTGTTTCTTTCCTGGCCCAACAGATCTTTGATTTTTAAAAATATATTGACAAACACTCTATGAAAATATATTTCACCACTTTCTGAAGGCCCTACCCCTAACTTGAAGGAATTTCTCAATATCGTAGATAACAGTACTATTTCTGTTAAGACTTAATTTACTTAGTATTTTTCACTAACTCAAGGAAAACATGACATTAAGCGAGGCTTGGGAATTCCTGGGGAATGATCACTTCAAATCAATAAATTCATCTAAAGTAGGTTGAAATAAAATCAAAGCTGAAACACCGTACAAGCCATCTTAACAATACAAGGGTCAAAGGCTTTCATTTTCCCAGTTTTTTCCAAAGTAAGTCTGAGTTCTAAAAGATAAATATGTGCCACTTGAAGACAAAAGTAATGAACATTGATGTTTCTGTGTGTTTGGATGGCGATTCCTTCCTTCCCTAACATGAACTTTATATTCTAATGCAAGAGCCAGTCATAGGCTAGGGCAAAAGGAATTATTAAAGATCTTTAATGCAACTCTTGGCAAGATATACCATGTGATCACACACAGGGCATCACCTGAAGCTGTATTAAGCCCCATTAGCTCATCTTGGTGGGTAAGAACAGAAGGCCTTCCTAGGGTAACCCCTTCTGTGGGAGACCTGCTAGAATACCAAGTCACATCAGACACAAACGAGGTGAGAATGTAAGGCACCCCCAGATGCTATCGAAAAACAGACAGATATGCTGTACACTTTTGCTGAATTTAGAAAAGTACAGGTATATTTAGTTACAATTTCACATAACAGAGAAAGGACTGAAACGAGAAGGTTAAATTGGCTCCCTTCTTAGACCCCCACTGCCATTCCTCAGAGACAGCTGCTGCTAACTGCTCTTTAGCTGTGTTTAGTAAATCCTTCCAACATCTTCAGCATTTACCAACATTTTATAATTTTTAATTGAGTGAGATAAAAAGATACACGCTAGTATTCATTAATTTGCTTTTAGTTTGCTTTATGATGTAACTTTAGCAATCTTTACAAATCAGCACAAGCATGTTTAATTCATTGTTTTAATGGACACAAAATAACTGCTACCTTTGGGTATCATTTCAACTGGGCCCTTAAAAAATACATAGATTAACGTAATTCTGGAAATAACCATATGAGGTAGGTACTGTTATTATTCCATTTGGAAAATGAGAAAAGAGTGACAGAGAGAGGCTGAGTAATGAGTTCAAGGTTGCACCCTAGAGCTAACCTCGAAAACCCGGGAGCTCGGCTCCTCCCACCCTGCCCCCCATCGCCTCTATCGATCCTATGACGGATATTAGGTTGCAGTTCGTGGTGTGTGTGAGTGCATGTGTGTGTGAGAAAAAGTGAGGAACAGAGGGAGAGACTGAGAGACAATGGGAAAGAGAGAGAGACAGACAGAGGGAAGCCTGTATTTTGTCAGTACAAACAATGGGGCAATAAGCTATATGGGATATTTATCGAATTAATTAATTGAAATTGCTGGATCAAATAGCTTGTGCAAGCTATTGCGCCATACACATAGATGTGTGTATACATATCTTAATTATATAATAATTATATATCTTAATTATATATATACAACTTAGGATTACACACATCCACCCCAAAATTGGAATTTACTTATAAAAAATTGTGTATTTATTCTTACATGTTTAAACTTCAATCATTTTCAAAGTGCTCTCCATTTGATGCTATACAATTATTGAAATGCTTTTTCCCCTGCTCAAAACAGTTTTTGAACTCATTGGCTTTGATGCGTTTTAGTATTTCTGACATTTTCTATCACCCCTTTCGCATTGGTAAAACATTTCCGTTTGAGGACTTTTTTCACCAGGGGAAACAAAAAACGTCTCTTGGGGAAAGATCGGGTGACTAGGGAGGGTGGGATATGGGGGCCATGCCATTTTTGGTCAAAAACTGCGGACCACTCAGTGCGGTGTCGGCAGATGTGCTCCTAAACCACCCATTAATAAACGGGCAAAAGCACTGAAAGAACCTTTAACAAAATTCACTGAAGCCAAACGCAGCCTCTCACAACACCACCAGCTGGCACACTGATACAGATGGGTTTCTAGAGCACTCACCTAGTGGGAAAGGCTGTACTACAAAGGGCCCGCTCTCCAGAAGGTAATTCCTTTTTGGGGAGAGTCCCCCCTTAACCCAAATATTGTACCATTGTTCCAATTAACATTCCTGCTAGGAACTTTTCCAACTACCACCAACAGTCATTCATACTTTCAACATATACTTACTCTGACACATAATAAAGATATATATGTATATATCTTTATGTATTTAAGAAATAGATATATATTTCTTAATTCACTTTTATTTAATTATGAGCAAGGTTGAGCATCCACGGGATGTAAACTACGTAATGAGAGGAGGCAAATGAAGGCCAGTTACTCTAGCACATACAGCTGTGTTGAGTAAACCTAACTGAACACCTGAAATCAATATATAGCAGGTCCTTGAATAATGTTGTTTTGTTTAAAGTCATTTTATTATAGAGTTAATGAGAAAAGAATTATTGCTGGCAAGGACCACTGTCTATGAGGAGTTTACACATTCTCCCTATGTCTGCGTGGATTTTCTCTGGGTTCTCCAGTTTCCTCCCACATCCCAAAGATGTACATATGAGGTGAATTGGCGCACCTCAGTCGTCTTAAACGGAGCGACTGTGGGTAGATATCAGCGGTCCCTGAGACGGAAGAGTGTCTTCTCCAGGTTAAGTGCCCCCATTGCACCCCGAGCTCCTGGGACAGCCTCTGGACACATGCAACCCTGAACTGGAATAAGCAGGTTAAAACATAATTATGTCACTTCTTTTAGTCATCTTTCTTAAATATATGTATAGCTCACTTTTATTTAAATGTTTATTACTAAAACTATTGGGAGTCTTTCTTTAGGAGTTTGGTGATGTTTTTGTGACCAAGGATATGCTGTAGGAACTTAACTCTTGTTTATATTAATTAGCCTATGGTAAAACTGATTTCATTATATGTCATTTCACTTAAAGTCTCAGTCTCCAAGAACCTATTAATGACATTAGGTGAGGGCTTACTATGTGATACAACAACTTCTGAGCTTATCTCACAAATGTCTGGTGCCACTTGTTTGGGGGATACTAAGTAAATATTTTGTCAGAAAAACTCTCTTCAAAAAAACATACTATAGTCACTTAAATTCATGATTTTCAATTAAATTTTTAGCATAAGCCTCTTTGGCTACAAAGAACTGCCTGCTTTTTTCTCCTATTTTGATCCCAGCGCAGATGCAGGACAATGTCAGGACATAACTTGCTGCTTCCCTACCATGTCAGGACATGACTTGCTGTACCTGAATGGACTGATCAAATGTAATTCCATTAGAATAGAGTATTTCTCCAGATTGTTCAAGTCAACCAAGGACAAAGCATATAAAAATAAAGGCCCTGATCTTTGAAGAGGTAACTGCTAACATGCTCTGGTCCAGTCTAACAATGTGGGGAAATTAGTGCAATTGGCAGTTGGAGTGATTCTGCCCAAAATGGCTGCAACCACGGCATGTCTGTATGGGACGACTGTTCCATGCTGGGAAGTTGTTAGGAAGAAATTTGTGGGTTTTCAAATTGGAAGATTGAATTTTTTTAAAAAACAACTTTTCCAATAAGTTGCCTTTTTTATGTAATGGCAGCCTACACTGAGATCCATTTTTTCCTAAGAATTCCCATGTTCATATATTCTAATTGGCATATATCTTACTAACAGCTCCACGGCTGCTATCAACTTGATAAATCCACGACTGCTTGATTCTTACAGTAAATGGTTTCTTGTTTCAAATTGAAAGTCTCATTTCAGCCTCTGCCTATTTCACGAAATAGTTCATGAACAAATGATAGATCAGAAACATTTATATAACTAAGAAATAACTTTAAATTTCAAACTATTAAGCCTTCCAACCATGCCTGGTGTAGGACAGACTGACTAATAATCCTTGCTGTGCTTCGGGTGGAATGATTGAATAATTCAAATAGGAGATTATTTAAAGCGATGCTGCTGGAAGAAGGAGGTTGGAGAAGTGACTTTTTGATTCATTAGCCTGTAGTTTCTCCTTGTTGCACATGAAAATAATGAAGCAAGAATAATTTTTTAATTGTATAATCCCTGTTGGGGAGATTCTTTTTCCAGAGAGGTCACCTGAAGGCGTTAACAACTGGATTACTTTGCCTTGCTGCGTGGTCAGACTGCCTTGTGGTAATTTCATTGTTAAGTAAACGAGTAGCTCAAGGTTTTTTCAGAGGCAATCCATGAAAGTTTGTGAAACTGGTCTCTTCAGGGGCTCAGAAAGCCTCATTGATGCATTTGCTGTTCCCATGAACTTACAAAGTTACCATTCTTCTAGGAATAGTGATTATCTTCTTCGCATGCAACGTGTTTTGCCATTTTTAAAGAACATTCACGTCATTACTGTATTTCGCTTGCCTGACTCCTTTTCGAAAGGAATCTAACACACCAGCTTCTGGAAACCCTTACAGAATAGAGTTCAGGCATTTCAACCCGTCTCTACAGTAGCTAGTTAAAATAGAAGTGGCCTTTACTCTCACCTGACCATGGGGAAACTGTTACTAGACATAGAGTAAGCTGTATGTTCTACGAAAAGTCTTGCTGTGCTAGGCCTCTCTTTTTATGACAAGTCAGGTCACAGCAAAACACTATTAAATATGAGGGCATTAGAGTTTAAAAAAAGATTTACTAAGTTCATGCTTATAGTAGGCACTGTGTTAAGTCTTTGAAAGCATTATTTTACTAAGCTTCTCAAAAACCATATGAGGAAGATAGTATTATCATCATCTCCTTTTTTAAATAAGAAACTGCAGGTCACAAAGAAAGAGAAGCATCTTCAGTCAGAGATAATCCAAGCATTATGGAAACAAGAAATGAGATTGCTTTCTGACACTTGTGGTGTAAAAATCAACATACAATGAATGAGAGCAGAGAGATGAAGATGCCTTGTAATGACAGAGTTGCTCTTAGCAAGTTCTTAGCAAGTGCTGACTGCTGACTGAAAACACCATTTGTGAAGGAAAAGAGATTAATCACCCAGAAGGTTGCCCATAAAAGTTTAGTGATAGAAGCAAACAAATGTAATATTTAACCCACTTACATTCTGAGCAAAGGGAACATTGGACAATGAAATTTAAACATTCCCGTGTTTTTAACTAGACCACCCATGTTGTAAAGATGAATTTATTAAATGATATAAAACTCATTACAATTCTATTCATCTACTGTTCCTTGTTCAGATTCTATTTCAATACATAGCACTCTAATTATAATTTTGTTTCCCATTAAGTCTGCCAACAGGGATAAAATAATAAGCACTCACATGCTGAAAACTACATGACAATTATATTTTAAGCAGAAAATTAAGAAATTAGCATTCTGATTTTACCTGCCAGTATCACACATTTTGTTAATGCAATTTTCCCTGAGAAACCTATCTGTTCTCTCAATTTAGTTGATTGAGCTAGTGTGCTTGAAGGGTAAAGGTTAAGTACTAGAAAGCTCACAAAAGTACATTTTACAAGATAAAATTTTCACTAAAAATATAAAGAAGGCTTCCTGAAATTGTCTGTCCTACCCGGATTTCTTTTTTCCCTTTATTTTTATTATTGACACTATTACAGATGTCTTCATCCTCTCACCTTTGCTCACCCCCACACAGCCCTTCCCTCTGGTCATTACCACACTGTTGTCTGTGCCCATGGGTGAATTTCTTTTAAATAATAATATTTGACCACCTAATATTTCCAGGTATTGTGCCAGACACTCCACATGTATTTGTCATTTAAATTTCATATAAACCCTTGTTGATATGTGTTATATAATATGCCTTTTATGAAGGAAGAAATATTCAATATTAGAAATACCAAGAAGGTTTAGTTTCTTATGGCATAAAGTACATCTGGGTCAGGGTGTACTTTAATAATATACTTCAAATCAATTATATTTTAATCATAACACTTTAGTGTTTCTGAATTCTACTCTTTCAAACCACTGCATTCTCAAATCCTTGAATCAGACAAAAACCCACCATAAAAATGTGGTTGTCATCTTCCTTGCAATGTCTGAATACTCCTTGACAAACACAGAAAAGTTTAAAGAACAGATAAGAATTCCAGTGTTTTAACACCCCAAGAAGAAAGTACATCTAAACCAAACAAGAGGTCTACAATAAAACACTAAGATTTGCCCAACGGTAAGTCCCCTGGCATAAGAATGGCTAATGAATGAATGGCAAACAAAACAAAACAAACAAATAAAAAGAAAACCAAAACCAACTAACCAACAACAACAACAAAAACAAATCCTAGAATAAAATAGCTCAGAAAAAAAATAGTAACTTTGTGAAAATTACTCAAATAGATCAGATCTAATAATTTTCAATCCTAGTCCTCCATATTACCAAAATTTTAGTTGCCTGTAGACATGAGTAACCCAAATATCCTCAAGGAGAGAAAGGGAGACTGAATGACTTATTCACAAAACAATTGCCACAGTGACTGAGTAGGTCTGATGTGATCTTTGGCTATCCTCAATTATCACTCCATTTGTCTGGGGGAAAAGAGCTATCTTCAGTCACCAGCAATAACTATGCAACAAATTGGATCTCACTGCTCAAAACAAATCACACACCAGTCAATACATGGCAGTGACTGTGCTTAAAGAAGAAATAAAGTGGTAATTTATTAGCTTTTCTCCTTCTTTCAGTTGTCCCTGAGTTTAAAAGATATAATACAGTAATAAGAAAAAACAGAGGAAGAAGGTGAGAAATGGTTGATTCCTATTTGTATAGTTACATTTTGGAGCTTGTTCTTTAAGCAAAGTCTAAATAATTAAATTTTCATACTATGTATCCCTAGAAAGAGGTTAACATCCTCCATTGAATTTTGATAACCTCTGGGTAAAACAGCTACAGGATAAGATACATTTTCTTATATTATGGTTATTGCCCATACTTGGTCATTGGTAGAGGTCTTGCTGGTGAGAATTCATACATTTATTTATTAAAGAATTGGTTATGTAGTGCCTGGTCTGTATCAAAGTCCAAAGGTGAGGTATTGGGAACATATAGTATAAGAGAGTGTCCCCGCTACCAAGAGCAATGTACAAATGAGTAATTGAACAAGTAAAATGACACAGTGACAATTTCACAGGTGTATACTTATCTTCAAACCCATCAAGATATATACATTAAATGTGTACATCTTTCATGTACATCAATCATACCTTGATAAAAACAAAACAAAACAAAATGCAACAGGATGAGTTCTACTTCTATAATCCTACCACCTATGATCTGTGCAACCTTAAGAAAATTGTTAGCCTGTCTCATTCTTAGTTCATCTCTCTATTTGTGAAATCAAAAATAGTTTAAGTACAGTGGGTTAAATAGAGTCTCCAAAAAACTTATGTCTATAATTTAATCTCCAGGTCCTGTGAATATTACCTGACTTAGAAAAACGAGTCTTTGCAAATGCATGATAGTTGAGGATCTTGAGATGAGCTCACCTTGGATTATAGGAGTGGGTCCTGCCCCCAATGACAAGTGTCCTTATAAAAGACACACAGAGGAGATACATGGAGAGGATAAGACGCCATGACCACTGAGGCTGAGATTGAAGTTATTTGACCACAAGCTCATAGAAGTTATAAACCACTAGAAGTTGAAAGAAGCAAGAAACAGAATCTTCCCCATATTCTTACAAAGGAGGGCAATCCTACAGACATCTTGATTTCAGACTTTTGGCCTCCAGAACTGTGAGAAAATAAATCATTGTTTTAATTTATCAAGTTTATGTAATTTGTTATGGCAGCCCTAGGAAACTAATACAATTAGTAAAGAGCTTGGGACATTTATTACCTGATGCATGGTAGGCATTCACTAGTCATATCTGGGATGGTGAAGATGATGATGAAAAGGATCATGATAATTTTCTTTCAGAAACCAACAGATTCGATATATTCATTCAACATGCAAAGTCTTGTATAAGACCTGTTTTAGATTGTTCTGACTGGCTTACGCATTTTAAACACACTTACGTTAATGTGACTTCGACTTCTGTTGGCAAGTTAGTCTCGGCTGTTTTTATCTACACATACTTTAACTATACACATTTTTCCATTTTAGTAAAAAGTAAGAGAAAGAGAAAAGGAAGGTGGGAGAAAGGGTAAAAAATTATTCAGCTATTATAAATACCTCATTTTATATGTCAAGATTTTATGTTGGTAAGGACAAAGCATATAAGCATGTACAACTCATTCAGTCAGAGAGTCAGAATTGGTTAGTTTAGAGCCAGGAGAGCTGATTATAAGTATAATTAACATTGTTTTCCATGGGCTCATGGAAACTCTTCAAGGTTGTGAGTGATAAGATAGGGAGTGATAAGCGATTGATGAGTCAGGCAGTTGACATACTATCAAGGCCACCAATATCACTTGTTAGTCTGGAAAAACGGTTTTATGTGCCTAATACACTCAAAATTTATGGGTGTATGATGTCAAAACCTGACCCCAAAACTTGTATTCAAACTTGAAAGCTTAAATAATTGCAAAACTTTGTGAGAATAATATTCTACTAGCAAGGGGATTGAAGTGAACTTTTTGAAAGAGAAATATAAGATTTTGGTGTTTCTGTGTGATGCATTAGTATAGCTAGTGATATTTACAGCAAGTGATGGGGGTCTTGAAGAACGACAGTTGTTTTACCACAGACATTACTTGATGAAGAGATGGTTTTCTTGATTATCGATAGGCAAAATCAGGTAGGAATGTCTACTTTCAAATACATATTAAGAATCTTATAACTTTTTGGAAACTTTGCCCAAATGAACTATCTTCTATTTTAAAGAAATAACCTCGGACATTGTAAAGAGCTTTACACTCAAAGATGTGCATTACAACAAGGAGGAGACTTTAAACCACTCACTGTCTAATGGTAGGATTACAGTTATATAGTGGTGTTTAAGTTTCTTATTATGGCCTGTAAACTAATGGAAAAGAGAATTTTAAGGAGGAACAGTGAACAGAAATCAGCATGGAAAAGGGCCTGGGGATGAAGCTGGTGAGAACTAACCCTATGGAGAAAACCCCAAATATCCCAGCCTTTGCCCTGATGAAAGCCTTCAGGACAAAGAGAGGGGTGATTCTAAATCTGCCATTTGGGGAAACTATCGGCTGTTCCCATGGGCTCCTGTCTGGGTTCCCAGGAAGAGAATCATTAATAAGAATAAATAAATAAAGTTAATTTACCTCTTTGGTATGAGGACACAACCAAGAGTACTTCGGTATAACACAAGAAATGACACTCTTTTCCCTTCTGGTAGATCACTCTAAGTATCTCTGGTGGCCCCTGGGAACCTGTGGTACATCCTGCTAGGCTACTTGTACAGCTGGAGGTGAAGAAGGAGACAGTCGGGGAGGGGGGGAAACTCTGAAGGTGCCCCAGGACTAAGACAAAGGGCGTCAATGCAGGACAGAGACCCTATTCTAAGACCTGTTGCCTGCAACTTCTGGAAAAGTGTGGACTCATGGTGAATAATGACTGTACCTGCACAGAAGATGCTCCATGATGCCTGCTTCATTATAAGAGTATTTTAATAAGTTAACATTGTGGGCCCCCCTACCCTGGTGGTCAATCAGGGAAAATCATGGGGGACTGCATGTGCAGTAGCTTAAAAGTAATACAACTACTTTCACATGCACAATTAAGCCCATGAAAACTAGCCAGGAAATATCTGCCCTATACGAACAGAAACCCTGTGGCCACTGAGGGTCAGTCTCTGCTTGGAGTTGGTCCCCTCCCATGTTCTCTGGATGTCCTGGCACTTAATAAATCTGCTCTCTCTCTTTCTGCTATAAACTCGCTGTGCGTTCAGTTCAATTCATTGTTTGTGATCACTAAGAACCTGGTTACCTGGGCCCACCTGCGACAGGGGGCAAAAAAAGAAGTCACATCATGTTTGTAGATGCTATAGTCTTTGCCAAAAACAGAGATTCCCTGTAAATGTGAAGGAAATGTCCACCGTTCCTCCAAAATATTCTGGAACCCAGCAGGAATGGTGGTAACACTGCCCCATGGGCACCATGGTAGTCAGAGAATGTCAGCACCCAGGGGCAGTCGCACAGCTGCAGATCAGATTCACATTCACGCAGACATGTGAGATTCTCTGCGTCACTGCTGGGGACTCTCCCAAACAGTCCCCGGGCCCTGAGAACTTGTAGAAGGAGGCGGTGTCCTGAGCCAGCGAAAGCTGGACAAGTCATTCAAATTTGGGCCCATTTATACTCGTAGGTTTTGAGAAACTGAGGTAACTTATATGTAAAAAATTACATATTTTTATGGTACAATATGTCATCATTAAAATTGATTTTCAGAAAGAACTCCTGATACACAGAAAAAAGCTTTTTGAAATCATATATATATAAATATGTAAGTATATCTAGGTATGATTTATTTCCTGTTTATAATTATTGCAGGCTAAAATGCTAAATAGATTTTAACCACGTCTAGAGGTTACGACCTAAAATATAGGCTCATGGAGCACATGAAATTAAGTTTTAATGGCTATATGTAGCTCATCAATTACTTTCTTATTTTGTACAGTATTATGACACCAAATATTTTAAATGTCTAAATGACTCAAGTTCATTAATTCATTAATTTAATTATTTTAATGGATTTTAATGGAGAATATTTTTGGTAGGAGCTGAGGACTCCAAATGCTAATTAAATTTTTAAGATTATTTGGTTTTTTATTCAACATATCCTGATTCCGTGACTATACATACTGTTGTAGATGCTATGGATGATGTAATAAATGCAAACTTTTAGTATAATATCATGTAGTGATAAAAGTTTTGATAAAAATAAAGTTATAGAGAATGATAGGTATGGTCAGTGTAATCCTAAGAACAAGAAGATGATTTTTAAATTGTTAATTTTATTTGTTTTTATTTAAGCCTCAGTTATTTATACCAAATAGCTATCCTGAAAGCAAACAAATATAGTTCTACAGTATTTTTCAGTTTTTAGTTCTACAAGCTGATGAAATAAGAGTTGAGAAAGTCTGAACTTCTGAAAACAATATCGTGCAGATATGATGTTTATGTGTTTGTTTTGATATATATGAGACTGTATGTAACAAGTGAAACCAGTCATCCTGAAAGACACCAAAAATCTACACTAAACCTTATATTCAAGAGCTAAGTTTACAACAACAAACTCACAGAAAAAAAAAAATTAAGACAACAATCCCATTTACAATAGCATGAAAAAAGAATAAAATATTTAGGAATAAATTTAAGCAAGAAAATGGAAGATCTATACACTGAAAACTGTAAGACATTGATGAAAGAAATGGAAAGTGTCATGAATAAATGGAAAAATACTGCATGCTTATGGATTGGAAGAATTAATCTGCCAAAGTGATCTACACATTCAATGCAATCCCTATCAAAATCCAATGGCATTTTTCACAGAAACAGAACCGGCAATCCTGACATTTATGTGGCACCACAAAAGACGCTGAACAGCCAGAGCGATCTTGAGAAAGAAGAGCTGGAGGTTTCGAACTGCCCGATCTCAAATTATAATGCACAGTACATAAAGCAGCACGGTATTGGCATAAAAACAGACACACAGATTAATGGAGCTGAAGAGAGGGCACCCAAACAAACCCATGCATATATTTTCAATCTATTTAGGACAAAGGAGCCAAGAGTACACAGTGAGGGAAGGATGGCCTCTTCAAGAAATGGTGTTTGTGAAAATGGGACAACGACACGCTAAACAATGAAACTAGACCCCTGTCTTGCACCATACCCAAAAAACAACTCAAAATGGACTAAAGACTTGAACATAAGACCTGAAACTGTAAAATTCCTAGATGAAAACATAGAAAGTAAGCTACTTGACATTGGTCTTGGCAATGATGTTTTTAGATTTGACATCGAAAGCAAAGGCAATAAAAGCAAACATAAACAAGTGTGACTACTTTAAACTTCACATAACAAAGGAAACCATAAACAAAATGAAAAAGCAACCTAAGGAATGGGAGAAATTATTGCCAACCACATGGATACATCCAATATAATATATATATTATATATATATAAAATAAGGGGTTAATATCCAACAAACACAAGGAATTAATACAACTCAATAGTAAAAAGAAAAACCAATTTAAAAATGGGAGAAGGATCTGAGTAGATATTTTTAATAAGATATACAAACGGCCAACAGATACATAAAAAGGTACTCAGCATCACTAATCATCAGGGAAATGCAAATCAAAACCATAATGAGATATCATCTCATACCTGTTAGGATGTCAGTTATCAAAAAGACATAAATGCTGGTAAGGATGTGGAGAAGGGCATCCCGTGCACCCTTGGTTGGAATGTAAACTGGTATAGCTACTATGGAAAACAGTATGGAGGTTCCTTAAGAAATTAAAAATAGCCCTGGCTGGTGTAGCTCAGTGGATTGAGCATCAGCCTGAGAACCAAAGGGGCACTGGTTCGATTCCCCAGTCAGAGCACATGACTGGGTTGTGGGCCAGGTCCCTGGTGGGGGGCACGTGGGAGGCAATCACACATTGGTGTTTCTCTTCCTCTCTTTCTCACTCCCTTCTCCTCTGTCTAAAAATAAAAAATAAATAAAATCTTTAAAAAAAATTAAAAATAGAGCTACCATATGATCCAGCAACCAAAGTAATCAAAACCATAGTCTTGAGGCGATATCTGCACTCCCATGCTTGTAGTAGCATATTCACAATATCCAAGATATAGAAACCACCTAAATGTTTGTTGATGGATAAATGAATACAGAAAATGAGATATCTATATAATGGAATATATATACCACAACAGAATGTTTTTTACCTTACCCTTTATGAAAAGAAAATCTTGTTATTTGTGACAATATGTAGGACATGATTCTAAGTATCACTTATATGTGAAATCTTAAAAAAGAGAAAGAAAGAGAGAGAGAAAGAAAGAAAGAAAGAAAGAAAGAAAGAAAGAAAGAAAGAAAGAAGGAAAGAAAGAAAGAAGGAAAGAAAGAAAGAAAAAGGAAGAAAGAGGGAGGGAGGGAGGGAGGGAGGAAGGAAGGAAGGAAGGAAGGAAGGAAGGAAGGAAGGAAGGAAGGAAGGAAGGAAGGAAGGAGAAAAGATAACAGAGAAAGGAAGGAATAAAAAAGAAGTCAAACTCACAGAAACACTAGTAAAGTGAAAAGTGGAGTTGGGGTGGGGGATAATTGGTAAAAGGGTACAAACCTCTCTGTTATAAGACAAATAAAGTCTGAGGATCTAATGTGTAACATGACGACTATAGCTGATAATGCTGTTTTATTGCATAAATGAAATTTGCTAAGAGAGTAAAACTTCAATGTTCTCATACATAAAATGCAAACATGTGATGTGATGGATGTGTTAATTTACTCAATGGGGGAACTCCTTTCAAGATATATATGAATACCAAATTGTTGTACACTTTAAATATCTTATAATTTTATTTTTCATCTATGCCTTAATAAAGCTGGAGAAAAACTGAAGAAACAAATCTGAAATTTTCTGAATTTTACTCAGAAAAAGGACTGCTTAAATATTCATTAGGAAAAAAGAGACTTCTTTTGAGGGCACATTGAAGTGATGTATAATAGAACAAATGCCTGGTGATCTTTCTGAAGAATTGCACTCATCGAGCATAACTGAATGTGTTGCCTGGCAGGAGAAATGTTGGAGCACCCAACTAGATGTCGGTTATCTATCCTTCAAGAAATGATGGACAGATCCTATGGCCAATGGTATGAAGCCAATCATGTAAATTTCTTTCCAACAGCAAATGCTACCTATCAGGAATCAGGTCTTCAGAGCTTTCTTCCTTTCTATCTTTTCTCTCTTTCTTCTTTCTTTCATTTTTTTTTCCTTCTTCTGGAACTACAGTTGTTCAGCGCTTTCTAGGGTATTATTGCCTATTGTTGACAGTTGGGAGTGGCAGGAGATTTTACTGAAATTGAACCCAAGCTCTAAATAAGGTATATGTGGCTTCAGATATGGAGAGAGATGCCATATATATTAAAACTTTGTAGACAGAGGAGACAAACAGTGGTTTCAAATATAAACCTCAAGTCCAATGTGCTAAGGAATATAACTATATTCAATGTGTGAATTCTGTTGCTAATATCAATATCTGAAATGAAAAGATGAGCCTAAAAGCATAAGCTATATCTTATTGCTGTTGGAAAGAACGGTCATATTAAAGTCTGATATTAATTCAACAAAGCCACAGAAGTTCTTAATGGAGGTAGTACATTTAAAAAAAATGGTTTAGAAAGTTGCAAATACATTACAATAAAAAAAAACAAGAGTAGAGAAGAATAAGCATTTATCTGCCACATACCTCTTCAATTTCAATTGCCTACTTTTACTGATGAGTGTCATATTTGTCATTACTAGTGATATATCACATTTACCACTCCAGATTATAAGCATTGATTTGTAATTGAGTTGCTTTTCCTGAGACAACGGTAAGCCTTGTGCTTCAGGGTGAGTGACAGCAAGGATTAAATCACAAAAGCCTCTGAAAGAATAATAATTATGGCATAAGACAGAATTAGTTACACAGTAGAAGATTTTTACAGTTCCGAATTATTATAATTCCAGAAAATTATTGCAAATCACCCTATTTGTTTCTATTAAGTGTTACAGATGGTTAATAATTATCTTAGGCAATGTGAGCTGATGCTTCCAGTGTTAGGTATGAACAGATACAGTCCAAATTATGTATGTATCACAATCATATCTTAATTAAAATTCACATAAGAAAAGCAAGTGGAGGAAATGCATTAGAATATTTACATGCAGGGATCTCTGCTTCTGTCAATGATACTGCATGAGTCTTTTTGCCACAATCAACAATATAGGTGTGCAGGTTGTAGGAGGCAGCTGTTACCAGGCAGCGGACAACTGGCAGCACAAGGCTGTTATCCCTAAGAGAAAAGAAATTCTCAAGGTAAGCCCACGGGTCGCCCCGACCTGGGGAAGATCTCATAACTCCAGGGCAGCAATTCGAGCAGAGCCATAGGTGGGTATTCATAACCAAACTTCTGTAAGCTAAAATAAAGCTTACATCTTGAACTTAGAAGAGAAAAAACACAACACTGAGGGGAAATAACAAACTGAATGACATCTAACTTCTCAGTAGAGAAAACGGAAAGGCAGGAGACAACGCGATAATATCTTCCAAGTGCTAAAAGTGATGCAGGAACTCAAGAGTTGGGAAATTCTAGTTTTAGGTAGCAGTTAATAAGCTTAGTAGTTACTGCACGTAAAAAACGATTGTTTCGGAAACTGAAGGTATGGCCCACCTTGACTCCAGAAGACAAGCGATTTGACCTTTGTGCCCCAGGAGGACTGCAAGCAATCAAGATGGCATCTGAGCTATTGTGTTCCAGGGAGAAACATCCCTCCACCCAGGACACAGGACACAGGACACAGGACACAGATAGAAAATCTGGTTATCGGATGAAAGGATATTAGGGAAATTGCCCGGACTGCAGCTTTTATCTGATTAACCTCTTTTCTGAATTCCAAATCCCCTACTTACACTTTTTCCCCCTTGAATTCCAAATCCCTTTTCTACACTTATTCTTCCTTATAAAAAAGCTGGTTTGAAAGGAAATGGAAGACGGCGTGTTAGGGTACATACCCGCTGTCTTCTCAGACCGCCAGTCATCTGAATAAAGCGCCCACAAGGATTCAACCCGTGTCTCTGCTTATGGGGCCTGGTAGTGACAGGCAGCACGCATGCCGGCTTTTCTGGTTTCAAAAGGAAAAAGAAGTTTGTCAGCGCGGAACTCATTATTTACCAAAAATATCTTGCAGAAACAAGAGTAAATTAAAAACGTTTACAACAAATCACACATGAGAAAAACCTGCATTTTGGCTATTACTGAACTATAAGAATTGCAAAAGTGTGGGCTCAGGCTTTAGGAAAAAGATGCCAGACAGAAACTCAGAAAGAAGGAAGGGCTCTGCAAGTAATAACTACGTGGATAAACAGAGAGAGAAATGCATTTGTTCCTTTTCATAAATCTCTTAAAAGAAAACACCTGTAAAAGTAAAAATGATACAATTTGTAACATAGGGTTAATAATATGTAGAGTAGTCTAAGGTATGACAGTAACAGCACAAAGGAAAAGAGATAGGTAAATTAAATAATAATGTAAGTTATTACATTTCATAAGTGGAGATTTTAACATGTAAAATGTAATAAGGAAGGTGGAGGGAAGTAAGAAGAAAGAATTATGAAATGGTAACTGTGAACAGTTAAGGGTAAAGGGGGACCTGCTAAAAATGTGGACCCTAATACACTGTGTAAGATAAATTTACTATGTATGTTGCTAACCCTAACACTACCACCAAAAATAAGCAAAAGAGGTAGGGATAAGAAACTAATACAGAAAAGAAATGGAATACTATGGTTATTCTACTGTAAGGAAAAAAACTTCCTTTTCCCTTCACAAACCATAGTACAGTACTTCATTTCCAACATTTTCCTGAACATTCTGGTCACCAAATGTCTGGAGGTTTTACTTCCCAAGACATCAGGTCACTCAGTTAAGGGCTCAGTGTCACAAGACCTCACTTCAGATACTAATCAAAAGTTTAAGTTGTTATCTGTGCTTCCCACTGACCAGCTACTTCTAGAGGACAGTTTGATCTAAAGTTTAAAAGCCTTAAACTGGCTTAAAACCTTTGAATAAGGTTGTCCAATTCTAGAGCTTTGATGAATAAGTTGTGCCTATAAAGAAACAGATTCATTGGGCAATGTTTAGAAAAATGGGGAAAAAAATAAAAAATTAAATCTTCAGAACCAGATATGACATAAAAATACAAATGACCCATGAAAAATCGTGGAATTTCATCTATGACATATTCAGTCAAAAAGTATATTGTTACAAGTCAACAATGTTATCCCATTTTTGTTTGCTGGTTTAATATTTCTCTATAAATTCTGTAAATACAACTGTACATTTAAAGGATTTCTGTGTCTTCTAAATTTAACACTTGTATGTGTTACATGGCTACCTTTGTAATTAGAATGTATAAGTGAAGTTTATTAGAAAGCAAAGTCATTCTATACCTTACCTCTTATATTCACCCAATGAGTTAACTGTTTTGCTCGGGCTCTGTGTGACCAGGGCTGGAAGCTTCTGAGAGCTTTGGGCTGTGTCTGCATTTTCTGTGATCACTGTCCAGGGCATTAGCAACTGAAGGTGAAGATAAATGCATTGCTCACATTCCTTTAGCTAAGTCTTCTCTTAGATTTATGAAATAAATGGAACATAATGTATACAGTCTGGTTGTTTTGGCCACTTAGAAAGTGGATGATTGTCACAGTCAAATTAATCACAGAAACCCCTCTGATATATTTAATTAGTTAAATGGATGAAGCTCCTTGCAGCTGTCTGTTCACTCCAAATGAAACAAAGCATATATTTAGACCTTTATGTTAAAAAGTTTGGTTTAACTGGAACATCTGAGGCTAGGCATAGTGGTCCCTTTAACTGAGGAATCTAGAGGAAGGAAAATGTAATTGCCATTATGGCAAACACTGTGCTAGTTATTCTACGTAATTAAAAAAAAAACAAAAACAAAAAACTCTGTTACAATCGTGTTAAAAAAGGTATTATTTTCTTGATTATGTAAATAGAAAATGTAATCAGAGAGTATTTGTCTAATTCAAGTCATCTATCCAGGAAAACTGACAAAAGTAAAATTTATGTGTAGCTGTTTTATTTTTTATTTTTAAAATTTAAACACCTGTGGTCTTTTTACGCTGGAGGAAAGACTAGGAAAGTGATTGGCATTACAATTGTCTCCAAATTATTTCCCCAAAAGAGTGAAAGGTCTATCTTATTGAGTAACATATGAAAACGGCCCTGTGCCACATTTTCTTTTTTCTTACTTTGTCTTTTCCATAAGGCAAGAGGATCAGTTTCTCTTGGAACTTACCTGAAACTCCTCTTTGTAAGAACTCAGTTATCTAGGGCAGACGAATCTAAAGAGGAACTCATTTTTAGAACATAGAAGAAAAAGATTTAAAAACAGTTTCCAGAAGATCCAGAAAATTGTCTAAGTGAGATTCTAAACCTTTTTAAGAGACTAAAGAGAATAAGGGAGTTCTCTTAGATGGTAGTAGTCTGTTTTCTATTTTTAGATTAACCAAAGCAATTACAGCACGCAGGAAGAGCACCTACATCAAGGTCAGGACTTGACTCAGTTTGAGAGTTTATTATGTATTGGTTGTGTTATCAGTGGAAAACCAGTTCTTGTAGCCTCACAAGGAAGAGAATTTCCTGTCACCTGCACAGGAGGATGGGTTTCTGAGGTAAACTATTGATGATGTAAAATTAGGGGGGTTCCCCTCCTGACTTCCCAATGTCTCACCTCTGTTCATCTCACCATGGAAAAGGCCCAGTTTTATCTTCAGTAGAGCCAACACAAAAGCCAGTGTCCAGATTTTGGCTCCATATTAAAGTTCAGCCCAGCCCAGGATCTAGCTAGCTTAGCCTGTGTTCCCAGCTGTGATCCATTGCTGTGTTGAGATATGCAGGTTCCCACCTGAAGCCTGTGTGTGCAGTCCACACAGCCATGGGTCATGTAGTTGCTAGAGCCATACGGCCATGAACTCACTTGGACCTGTGCAAGTGTAGGTCATCAGGTGAGAGAGAGAGAGAGAGAGAGAACTTCTTTGTTCCCCTGGGATTATATATCTCAGGCTTGGAAAAGACCCATAGTCTTCAAAATGGCCAATCGACTGCCCAAGATTTTGTAGGCTTTTGATAGGTCCATCCCCTAGTTAGACTGACAGGCCTCTATGGTCCAGCACCTCCCTGTGCATTTTCCAATGACTGGTACCAGAGAGGGGAAGAGAAGCATGTTAATTCCTTGGCAGAGTAATGCTATGATCCCCTGGGGTGTGAAGGGGTAGCTTCCTGGTGAAGCAAACAGGCTCATGCTCACCAGGTTATTAAAGTCAATGTCTAGTTCTTTTTGCTCCCATTTTCTTATTAATAATTAGTTAACTGACAGTAACAGTTGCACAATCTATACAATTTGCTAAATTCTTATTCTTACATCAATATCAGTAAAATAGAAATAATAACATACGTACATGATATAGAGCAAGATGCTTGAGAAGGCAACGTTAGATGCCTAATAAATGTGTTTCCCATTACAGTCAGAAAAGATGAACCCTTCTATCCTATGCAAACAGTGGTTACATAAAAGACTATGTTGTTAGAGATTAAGTTTTGTATTTTTTTAAACAGCAGAGCAGTCATTAATCTTACAATCAGAGCACTCATTTATATCTTCAACAACCTGGTTCCATCAACTAGGATGAGCTACATTATGCCACAGTAACACATAACCGCCCCCCCTCAAATTTCAGTGGCTTTGAACAACAAAGATTTATTTATTGCACATGTTTTAAGTCTGCCAGTGTTTGACTCGGGCCTCTGCTCAAGAGCTCCTTGCAGTCTACCAGAGCAGCTACTGTTTTCGGCATGGCCCATAACCATGACAGTGGAAGAGCATCGGCAAGGAAAGTTATATATGGGCTTTTAAAATATTCCAGTTCTAATGACACAAGTCGCTTTTGCTTATATTTCCTTGGCTAAAGCAAGTCATGAAGCCATATTCAACCTCGGGGGAAGTGGAAGGTCATAATTCTAGAATAGAATTATTGACTGCAAGACAGGCTGTACTTTTGATTTTATTACAGTGAGTAATATAGGCCTAAATTTGGTCTAAAATTTAAGAAGATTCCTGACTCCCATAAATGACCATTTGTTGGGTATTTATCAGTGAGGTTTATACGGACAGTGGATACAGCCCCAAAAGCATTCACAACATGTGCTTCATGGAAATGCCATGCTGGCTTCACTAAAACTTCAGAGTCTCAGTGGATTGGCAAGGTCTAACATGCTAACAAGGCATGCACTTGAGCGTTGATAGGTCACCCTCACTGTTCTGGAAGGTTCACACTTACAGGTTGACAGGTGAAAATGGGAAAAAAAGCAACAAGTTCACTACCTGGGTTCCTTTGACTGGCAGACACCTCACTGAGAGAAAGTCTCTATTTGGGGACCTCCAAATATTAAGAGCACGTTTACTAGGAGCTGGAGAGGCAGCATGGAACTGTATTGATTTGTATTATATGCCCTTCGTTTTGTGTATATCCATTTGTTGCTTGCTGAGCGGATAAAAAGTAATCCCCAAGGAATGTGAGTGCAGCATTTGATGTCCTTCCCACCAGTCCTTGTATTTGGACTGGCCTTTCTGGTCTGGCTTAGCTTACCGTGTTTCCTCTTGGAGCTATCCTCGTTTAGTTTCTAGGCTTTTGGTTCAAAAATGAGCTTTTCTTGCATTTTCTATTACTCTTGATTTTTCCTTTAGTTATAAACAACTATTTCTCCTTTTTCAGCTTTACTGAGGTATAGCTAACAAAATTATAACATATTTAACATGTACATCATGGTGAATTGATATACGTATACATTGTGAAAAGATTCCCACCATCTAGTTAATTAACAAATTTATCACCTCACATTTATATCTTTTTTTTCCTTCAGTGAGAACATTTAAGTTCTACTCTCTTAGTCAGTTTCAGTTATACAATACAGTGTTATCAACTACAGGAATCATGTTTTACATTAGACCCTTGGCCTTCGTTGTCTTACAGCAAAAAGTTGGTACCTTTTTATCAATATCTACCTCTTTCCTCCATTCCCAGCCCACTTTTCTAGTCTCTGTTTCTATGAATTTGACTCTTTTTAAAATTTTAGAATCTGCATGTAAGTGATACCATGCAGTAATAATCTTTTTCTGCATAATCTTTCATTTAGCCTAATGCCCTTAAGGCCCATCCATGTTGTCACAAACAGCAGAATTTTCTTTATTCCCATGGCTGAGTAGTATTTCGCTGTATATGTATACCACATCTTCTTTATCCATTTATCTGTTGCTGGACACATAGGCTGTTTTCATATCTTGGTTATTGTGAATTATAGACAGCTATTTCTTTCCTTAAAATAAAAATTCTCTCTAGTTGGAATAAATCTAGTTGTTCATTTAACACAGATACGCTGTGTCTTCACAAGCAAAATTTATTACACTCAAATCTGCCTGAAAGCTTTACCTTGTCTGACAAAATATAAAAAATAAATCAACTCCCAAATACTGTGAGTAGCATCGGCTTTATTAAAGATTCCACAGGAGGTAAGGAAAAGGCTTTGCTTGCCACAAGGCAAAGTAAACAAAATCCCTGTTAGTTGCATGTGTTCATGCACCCATGTTTCTTCCCATTTTGCAAGCAAATGTATGCCTTATCCCTTCCTCCCTCACCATCTGTATGTTTTCTAGGATCACCGTGCAAAATAACGCAGACTGAGAAACTTAAAAAACAGACATTTATTTTCTTACCGTTTTGGAAGCTAGAAGTCCAAGACTGAGGTGTCGGCAGGCTTAGATTCTCCCGTGGCTTCTCTGTTTGGCTTGCAGATCGTTGTCTCTTCACTGTGTCCTCGCATGGCCTTCCCTCTGTGTGCCTGCATTTCTGGGGCCTCTCTTATAAGGACTCCAGTCGTATTGAATAAGGGCCCAACCTTGTTGACCTCATTTCAATGATTATAAATTACCTCTTCGAAGGACTAATCTCCAAATTCAGTTATGTATATTAGGTCCCCTCCATACGACCTCATTTAACTTTAATTACCTCTTTAAAGGGAGTATCTCCAAATACCATTGCAGTCTCAGGTGCTAGGAGTTGGGATTCAATAGACGTATTTTCAGGGCACACAATTTTTAGCCTATGACATCATCTTTCCAATCTTTTCTATGTTAAGAAAGTCAGCTTTGAATTTATCTTTGTAACCACTCAGCAAAACAAAACACCAATTAACCAAACACACCATTTTAATCAAGAAGGATTATAAGAATCCATGTGTATTAACACAATGAACCCACTTTTTAAAAAAATGGCACAGAGTCCATGTATAGTTTCCCCAGAGTTCCCTTTGCGTAGTCCCAGACCCAAATCCAAGAGATATATTAAAGATATTTACCCATCTTCTTAAGGGGAATGCCATTACTAATAGTTTCTCCTTATCATTTTAATCTTCTATAAAAAACATATTACTGTCTTAGAAAGTCTACTAAAAGTTTTCTCTGTAGGGTGTAGGTACAGAGAATATAAATATTGTATGATACAGATCTCTTTAGAGTTGAGGCCTCTCCCTTCTCCCTTTTCTTTCAACCACGTATGAATAACCCCCTAGGGCTCTTTATATTACCTATGAAATTCACCACCCTTTAAAACTCCTTACTAAGTCCCATCATGATTCACCTGAACTGTTAAAATTACCTTTGAGGGGATGACCTCAGGATTCCAATCTTTTAACCCCCAAAATTATACTTTACATTGTTCTTAGGATTTATTTCCTTGAACAAAATGTAGAAAACTCATTCTTCTGCTCAAAATCCTCAAAATCCTGCTGTCCCTGCTCATTAGAAAATGAGCCAATTAACTACTCAAACTACACTGCATGAAATTCAAATACCTCCAATATCAGGCAATTTAATATTCACTTAATTTTTAAATTAAAAAAATTGCACCATTCAAATGTGATTCTATCACATTTAGCATAGATTGCTAATCTATGCCTCCTTTCCCTCCATTGTTCTGGGACTCTCTCCTCTATACTTCTGTTTAAGCCAGTGCTTCTCAAAGTGTGACCCAGTAGCTACTGGGCATTCCCAAGACATTTTCTGCAAGGTGTTCAAGGTTAAAACCATGTACCTAATAATATTCAAATATCACTTGCCTTTTTAAATCACTTTCTGATGTAAGTGTAAAGTGGAGTTTCCAGAGACATATAAGAAGTTTACTATTTTATTTTAAAAGTAAATTAGTAATTGAATATTTTATAATTTTATCAGTTTCAATTCATAATATGGAAATATTAATAAATATAATGCACATTTTTAAAAAAGCCCTTTTGGGTGCTAGATAATTTGTCTAACTTTGAGGATCATTGACTGACACTATTCCCTCTCATAAAAATGTCCTTTCTTCTTTTTCTTATTGTTGGAATTCTATGTGCCCTTTAAGGATCAAATCAAATATTACTCCTATAAAAAACCTTCTTAGATCTCATTTCAGCACTGTGAAAACTTCTTCCCACCATTGACTATTTATTTTATTGTTTAATTCTAGTATACATATGTACAGTTTCAGAATTGTTAACCTGTATCCTCATAGGAAACAACATTGTCACTCACAGTATAGAGCAGCAATTTTCAACCAGTGTGTTGCAACAATTTTTAAAATATGCAATACCTAATTATTTAATCAGGGGCTCTGACCTTTTCTTCAAATAAAGAAATGACAACAACCAACACAACAATAGTCATCTGGTGTGAATTAATCAAAGTTATGCCTGTTTGTTTTTTTTTTTGCCAGATCAGCAAATATACATTTTTTAGTGTGTCACAGAATTTTAGTATTTTGTGTGTGCCATGAGATGAAAAAGATTGAAAAGTGCTCGTATAGTGTATCTACAGTTGCTTCTGCCTTTAACATTGCAGACTCCTCTCATTTTCAAACTTTCTTTGCTCAGCACTTTATACCTACACTTCTTTTAGTGAGGCTGTTTCATTCATTTGTAACAGAGTTAGATTTTTTTGTCATTGTCTTCAATCCACCCTGTGATCCCTTAGCCTTCTAAATATTTTTGTAGTATGTATCCATTAAAGCCCATCTGTTATATTGTAAGTTTTTATCAATTTTGACAAATGCATAGTGTCTTCTACCTACCATCACAGCATCATGTAGAGTAATTTCACAATGCTAAAAATATTCCCATGTTTCTACTATTCGGCATTCCCCCACAAACATACCACCTTGAATTCCTGGCAACTACTAATCTATTTAACACTTCTATAGTTTTGCTTTTTCCAGAATGTCATATAAATGGATCAGTGTGCACCATTTCAGAATGGCTTATTTCAATTAGCAATACATATTGTATTTAAGATTCATCTATGTCTTGCATGGCTTGGTAACTAATTTCTTTTTATGAATGGGTAGGACTCCATCGTGTGGCTCTCCCACAATTTGTTTATTCATTCATCTATTGAAGAAATTCTTGGGTGCCTCTGCTTTTCTGGCAATTGTTAATAAAACTACTATACATGTTTTCACACAAGCTTTTGCATAGATAATAGATTTTTTAAATAGCTGGATTAATACCTAAGAGCTCACTTGCTGGGTGGTATAGTAAGACCATATGTAGTTTTGTAAGAAACTGTCAACTGTCTTCCAAAATGGTTGTACCATTTGCATTCCTAACTGCAACGAATAATAGTTCCTGCTGCTTCACATTTTTATCAGCAATTACTTTTGTCAGTTATTTTTTTATCTGCCAGTTACTATTTTATCTTTTTTAGTAGGTGTGTAATGGTATTGCCATACATTTTTAATATACATTCATTTTATAGTAATATGAGAATTATAGTTTTAACTTTTTGAAAAGTATTGGCAAGAATTAGTGCTCTCGGTTTCTTGGGATTTACTGCCACCAGCGGGATGGCTGGGTCAAAATGATGCAGTGTGCGGTGGATGTTTTGCTGAGTTGTACACTTGAAACCTGTATGATTTTACGACCAATGTCACCCCGATAAATTTAATAGAAAAAGAATGCGCACTCTGTGGGTCTTTCTTTGACAAAAGGAATACAAATTTACAAATGTAAAATTAGGTTTGGAAATGGATATCCATGTAAAATAAGAAAATAAGTCGCAATAAAGTACTGTAGACCGAATGACTCAGGTGTCCTTTCTTGAGATCTCTTTAGTCGATTGGCAAGTAGCCCTTAGAGATGCTTTCTGGTTGCTCCCTGTCTTCCCTACCTGAACACTGCACAGCCCTTAGCAACTCCCAGCTCTCACAGGGGCAGGCGCAAGTTGAGACACTGAAGCTAAGTTTCCTCAAGTTCACAGCAAGTCTAACCCTAGTTCCACTCTAAGTGACTATAGGGCACATTGAACTAGGAAAGTAATAACAAATTCAGCCCTTATTGCATTTTAATGTATTTCTTCAAGTACTATGTGTTGACCATTAAATCTAAAATAAATGCCTAGTCCAATTCTTAGTAACTTAGTACTGCTAGAAAAGTGCTTTTCAACACCAGCCATGCCTCAGAATGATCCAGGGCACTGTGTAAAAACGCTGATGTCTAAGCCTCACTCCAAAAGATTCTGATTTAATTGGTCCTGACTGGGGCCTAAGTGTTATTATTTAAAATCTCTTAATATATAATTCTAATGTGAAGGTAGAATTAAAAGTTACTGGCCTAGGGAGTTGAAAGATTCTAAAATATTTATTACTTTTGGCTGATAAAATCTGTGTTCTTACTGATGGCTGAAAATTAAATACTATCTCTTAATTTCAGATTGCTGAGAGGATCAAACTCTATACAGATAATAAGTGCCCACTTATCTTCTTCCAAAAAGAGGAGAGAGGAGGGGCAGAAAGGGTATTTGAAGTTTTTCAATTTTATTTTTCCTGGAAAAATAAGGATCAGACAAATATGAAAGAGCATGATATACATTGATACAATTTTGTCGACTATAATAACAAACCAAAGAAGGAAAAAAACTAAAAATAAATGAAAATGAAAAGCACCAAGCAAGGTAATGTAATATGAGTAGGTGTCAAATATTCCTGGGTGACTCAAAATTGCTGGTTGGAGCACAGCTGTAGGTGGGGGCTTTTTTTTTCAGACATCAAATGAAAGATTCTGACAGCATGACATGTTATGACATGATAAGTTCTGTCATTTTGATTTTTCTTTCTTCCTTCTCTATCAGTTTCATTTAATGGCAAACATGAATTTTCCTGGACACTAACTGTAGCAATTACCAGTCAGCAATTCAGTCTATGAGGGGAAGGCAGAGTGGCCAAATAAATAAATAAAGTCAAACAGTAATTTGCTATGTTAAGAAAAAAAATCACTTGTCTCACTTTTAAAAAATTCGGAAGTATCAGCTTAGGAAAGAATTAAAATATCTCATATTTTTGAGATTCAGTAAGACTCCATGTAGCTCCAGAGTTGGCAAAGACTGAAAGAAAAAATGCTGTCCATACTGATCAAAATAAGTAGAGTTGAGAAAATGGTCTAATTTAGTTGTTCTCAAATTTATTTATTTTTTGTTCTGCTATTCTTTATTCCAACATAATCTTACTCCAAAGCTCAGTGGAGAAGGCAGGAACAGTAGAGGTGGCTTAGTGAAAAGAAACTTAAAGAAGTTCTGATAGAACCCTCGACTGGTTGGGGTAGAAGTGATTTGAGACTTTGATACTTGCAGTAATCCTTGTCACACATCCTCAGAACCCCGAAGGGGATGTGGAAAGCAGTTTACAAGCCACTACTCCAGGAAATTTGGGTCCCAGCTTCTGCTGCTAACAGAAGAAAAAAAATTTTTTAAAGACACGATCTTTCCCACTGGTATCAATAGCTAGAATCAAATAGTGCTTTTTTTTTGTTTGTTTGTTTTCTGACTTACTAATATGCCAACTCTATGATTCTAAAGGAATCCATTGAATTGTGGAACACAGTTGAATTCATGACACATTTTCTGAGCACCTCCACATGTAAAGAATTCCACTAGAGACTGCATGTATCAAGAACTAGGTAAAATGAAAGTGTAGGTAGAAAGGGTAGTACCAGAAATACCTTTTAATTAATTTCATTTATTAACTGCTGTTTGGACATCCACAGTGTCAGGGCTCACATTCCAGCACAAGGGGATAGAAACTATGTAATAAACATTGTGAATAACTAGGCAAGAAGGTGACAG
Source organism: Mormoops blainvillei (assembly GCA_004026545.1). Lineage (NCBI taxonomy): Eukaryota > Metazoa > Chordata > Mammalia > Chiroptera > Mormoopidae > Mormoops > Mormoops blainvillei. The sequence continues at coordinate 29,798 of PVJD01009057.1, forward strand.
GCACAGAGGAAGACGGTTTGGGAATGCTGCGTGCACAGCTGAAATTTCAAATCGGAGGGTCACCGTAGGTCTTACTAAGGAGGTATCATTTGAGAAAGGCAAAGTAGATGAAGGAGTAGATCATGAACGTAATCTAGAGAACACTGTTCTAAGCAGAGGAAAAAACCACTAATTAGGTCCTGTGATGAGAAGGAGTTCTGGTGCAGAAATGGCAGGGTAGCTAGCATAATTTAAGAGAGAGATTAGTAGGAGCTGAGGTCAGAGAGGTAATGGGTATGAACAGAATGTTACAGATCACACAGGCCTCATAGACCATTGCAAGATCAGTAGCTCTTCCTCTGAATGAAATGGCGATCTAATGCCAGGATCTGAGCAGAGGGCTGGTATATTCTGGCTTTCATATCAAAAGGATCGCTCTAGTTGCTATGCTGAGATTAGTCTGGGGCTTGTGAAGAGGGTCACGCATACAAGCAAGCGGACCATTTAGAAGGCTATTGGCTCTAATATATAAGTGGAAAAATGATGATTGGACTAAAGAGGTGATGAAAATTAGAAACATTTTGGATTTTTTAAGATAAAGATTACATAATTTCCTGGTCCATTGAATGAATGGATGGTACGAGAAAAAGACAGGAGCCAAGGATTACTACAAGTTTTTTGGCGAGGTAAACTGAAATAGTGGAAATCAGCATTAACTGAGCTGGAAAAGGCTGATGGTTGAGTAGCTTTGGAGTAAAAGAACAGAAATTCAGTTTGGGCCCTGACTGGTGGGTTCAACTGGTTGGGCATTGTCCCACAAAGCCACAGGTAGTCAGTTCATTTGGGGTACATGCCTGGTTTTCAGTTCTCTCCCTGGCTGGGACATGTATGAGAGGGCAATCTATCGATTTTTCTCTCAGTCATCAGTTTTTCTCTCACACATCAATGTTTCCCTCACCCTCTTTCTCCCTCCCATCCCCTCTCTCTGAAAAAAAAAATCTTAAAAAAAAGAAGAAATCCAGTTTTGAACATGTTAGGTTGTGATGTTTGCTAGTCATTCAAGTAGTGATGTTGACTGACTGAGGGATACATCAGCAGGTTAGCACATAGGTTTGGAGTGGGTATATATATTTAGGAGTCCTTGTCAAAAGCGGGTGGTATTTAAAGGCATGAGGCTAATAAAATCACCAAAAGAGTGCATATAAATACAGAGAAGGGAACAAAACCTAGGGGCAACATGAAGAGGTAAAAAGGCTTAATGGAAGAAGTGGCATTTCAGATGGACCTCAAATATTGATCAAAGTTTTTATGGGCAGACACTTCAAGACCAAAGCATGTTTTTGGCAATTTAGGTTCAAATAACAAATTGTATAACTGACTTGGTGAGGAACTGTTTTCCTCATTTCATCGCTATGTAAGTAGTGGCTATAGAAATATGCAAAGGGTGGTTCTGACCCGGTCATGGTACTCTCAGTCCAGTTGTTTGAGTCGGCTATTAACATAGATCAATCCAGGTTTTAATTAGACTCCAGTCAAAAAGGAGTCATCGGCAAGTCAGAATTTATTTATTTCCAGCGTAGTGAGACACATTTCCAGCTTCAAAGTATTTAAGGCCAATTTAAATACCTACCAGGATTTCTAAATTGTATAATCATAATACTTTAAAGTTGCAATACACTCATGAAGCGAATCCTTTTCTCTCTTCTGGGGAAGCATCTTGCTCCAACAAAACTGAATTCTCACTTCTCCATTGCTTGTCCTGCTCAGTGCTTTTGCTCATGTTACAATTTCCACTGAGATGCTTTCCTTCCTAGTCCCTCCATTTCCAAAACCTATCTATCTTTCTTGCAAAGGCTAGTATGCTTCTTGCTTCCAGAAACCTTTTCTATTTTTCCAAGATGGGAAGGAGTGTCTCCCTCTTTGAATGGCCGCAGTTCTTATCTATGCCTCTCTGACACTGTGTGGCAACACCAGCTTCAAATTGGAACTTTTTGTGATGATGTCTAGCCTCCCTACTAGACAGCCAGATTTTGAGAAGAGGAATTAAGAATTGCAATAAGCATGGTCCTTGACATATAGTAGATGCACCAAAAATTAATGCGTAAAGGATATTTTCCATAATGTAACTGAGTTAAAATTAGTCCTTTCCTCATTTATCTGGATGTTTGCTTCATTTGCACTGGTTGTTAATTTTCCACAGCAATTACCACCAGAATGCAACAGAGGGCAAAAGTTAGTTAATAAGGCTAATAATTTGACAGAGAAGAGAGATTGTTATGGTTCCTCTTTTAATTTTGTGATGAAAAGAAGCATGGGAAGTAGAAGGAATTCTATTTTGTTGAAGACTTGCTGTTATGTGTCAAGTGCTTTTTTATATCTGATCCTCTTTCACCGTCAAAAGTTCATATAAGCTATGTGCTCATTAGTTCCATTGTGCAGATAAGAGCGATGAGATTCAAAGAAGTGAAATGACCTTCCAAAAATCACATAATTCATGGGATGCAGGGACTCAAGTCCTGTGATCATCAAATCTATGCCTTTTCTTTTGTGTCATCTTGCCTCTCTAGATCTTTGGCCTTTATTTCCACACTATGAATTCAATAAAAAATGTTTTAAAGCTTTCTTTTATTTAAGTGCAAATGTATGGAAAATATATAGTTGCATCAACAACTCTGCAGTACTGACTGAGTCTGGAGCAACTGAAGGTAACCTGAGACCCCATTGTGAAGGACACTGAAGGGACCAGCATCAACTCAGGAAGCAAAAATGTAAGGCTCCATGGTGCCTGGAGATCATGAAGAATGGCTTAAGTAAGTCCCACCTGTGCATTAAAAAGGTCACCATAACATGGAAAGAAAATTACATCTAATTAGAGATAATAAAATTGTTCTTAAGCAACTGACTTGTATTTCATACTCCTTTCTAGGAAATATCTCTAGAAGCATCAAAGTTGTTTTAATTCTAAGTGCATTTTTTAAAAATAAAGCTACTTTTTAAATGATCTTGGAGAACAGTCAGTTCTGAAAGACAGAGCCTGCGCTGTCAGAGTTCTGAAATTCACAACAAAGCCTAGCGGTAAATTGATAATTCAGAGAAGGTATTAAAATAGAACATTGGATCCCTCCTGGGCATTAGTCCCATTTTTTTTTTTTCTGAAAGAAGAAAGGGACTTCTATTACCTCATAGTTCCTCCATCAGCAGCTAAGATCAAAGGAAATAATATTTTTTTAAGTTGGCATGGGAAATGTAGCCAGAAATTTGACCATTGTTTTGCTTTAGATTGGTCTAGGGTTGAGGCTGATCTGAGATGTTGACAGTCAGAGAAATTTGGTGTTTCCTGAAAACTAAAACCGCAGAAACAATTCATCACTTAAATACACTACAGGCATATTGTGTGCTGAGCCCTGGGGTAGATGATTGGGATACAGAGGTAAAACAAACGACCCCATCCACAAGGAGCTCAGTCTATCCATTAGGTAAGATAGAAGTAGAAATTGAGAGAGATGAGAAAAAGTAGGTTGGAAATGATTTAAATTACTCAAGTCATATAACGGAATGTTAATACATTTTATAAGAAGAAAGACATCCCAGTTCAAAAAATAAGGAAAACACAAAATACTTAAGACATTTTTGTTAAATTAATTATTTACCTTCAAACTCTTACACTTACAGGGGTTACTGCTGGAGGTGCCATCTTGAGTGCATCTTTCTGGCATTAGCAAGCCTGTAGACCTCACCTTGGTCTTTCAGTAGAATCACAGATGTTGAAACAGAAGATCCATTTGTATGAATATCACATTTGTGATCTTAAAAATCTTTCAGATGATTCTAATGCTAAGCCAAGATTGAAAGGTATTATTGAGCCAGATAGGAGAAAGAGAGGTAAATGATTCCCTGAAAACTATTTGCAATTTTAGTTGGGGTAATAGGCATTTGGGAAGAAGACAAAAGGAGAGAAAGGAAAGTGGAAGGGGTTGGGAAAAGACAAAGGAGGAGAGAGATACGAATGCATATTCTTGCTCCAGAAACAATGGCAAGATTGTTTCTGATCCTCTCTCTTTTCGTGGCTTCATCTGACCAAGAAGATTACAATATCAGCTAAAAGTTAAATCCACGTTTATTCTACATTTCTATCTTTTTGAATTCTAAAAAGAAAACCCCATTTATCTCTCATAAACTTTCCTTAAGAGTGGGGATCTGCGGTAGATTTGTCCTTGTTATCTTTCCAGCCAGGGCTCTTTTACTCCCAAACCTCCTGGAGAACAGCAGAGCTATTAGAAAACACATAAGGTCTTTTTCAGTTGTTGACCTATTTCTTACACACACACACACACACACACACACACACTCTTGTCTGTCTGTCTGTTTGTCTACAGAAAGTGAGGAAGTGCCCACTAATGATATACTGTGTCTAATCAGTTATAGGGGGAGGCTGTGGATACATCAGGCGAACATGAACTCCTCTGTTATGGGTAAAATTTTGTTCCCACAAAGACATGTTCAAGTTCTAACCACAAGTACCTGTGTATATGATCTGATTTGGAAATTGGGTGTTAGAAGATGTAATCAAGTTGAGATGAGGTTATTAGAGTGGGTTCCAGTTCAATATGACTAGTGTCTGTATAAGAAGGGAAAACAGTGACAGACAGACGGGCACACATGAAGCATGTGCCAAGTGACTACAGAGGCAGCGACTGGAGTGCTGCCCCTGAAAGTCGAGCTTAGAAGGTATTAGGAAGTGGATAACAGTGACCCCCGATTTAGCTGGTGGAGAAAGGGGTTGCCAGGGATGTCAAAGAAAGTCGTGCAAAATGAAGTGCTCTTTTAGGTGGTTCCTGGAAGATGAGAAGAAATCAGCCAGAAAGGGCAGAAAGAGGAGTGTGTTCCAGGGACAATGCATATGGGCGTGGACTTGAGACATCAATGGTGTAGCTAAGGAATGCACAAACATGTCTGTGGGATCGAATCTCTCCTACACCTTCTTGGGAATGGGTGTCATTTACTCACCGTGATATCTGGTCCTTGGACTTTTGTCCTTTGCTCTCTCCTCGGAATGCCTTTAGCACCTCAACTACAGAAGTTCCATAACTTTCACTGAATTCTTTTATTTTCTGTACTCTGGCTGAGGATTTAACTTCTGTGAATGAATTCCAAAGGACAATGGTACTAGGTAGAATTCTAGTTGAAAGGGAAAAAATGTGGTTGTTTAGTTTCTGCTTCAAGGTTGCCATCTCAAGGTGTGTTTTAAAAGGTTGGGAGAGGACACAGATAAAGGGCTGGAAAGGCTTGGAACAACAGTTGTCAAATACGACCTGAGGAAAAATAGTGTGTGTTAACAAGCTCTATGACTAAAAGGCACCCTGCTCAAAAAGTTTAAGGAGTGGGAATTGTAAGGTTAACAGGCTTTTTTGTTCACTTGTTTTGCTGCAAGAATTCTCACAGACTTTACTAATAAAGGAAATTGTGGTTCTCCAAGAAGAAATTATAGTGTCAGTTCTCTCCATTGTTTTGTTTTGTTTTAAACATTTTCCAGAATGAAGCAGCTCTTTGTTGCTTATTCATTAGCTTATTTTCATGTTTGAAGATTCTGATTTAGCGTCTTTACATGGATTGAGGCTTCATACCAATGAACCCAAAAAGACCAGATGTTTGTTTTCCTTGAAATAAAGCAACTAGAGTTTAAAGAAGTGACCTGAGCTTGACCAAAAGGATTACCCTATAAGAGAAGGGACTTTAATCTGGAACCAGTGATAAAAGAAAGCATAGGGACAGTTTAGACATCACCTGTGGAGTGGTGACAAGTCTGATGGCCAGTGGATTGGAGCTAGTGGGAATTAGTGTCTGTAGCACTAATTTCAGGTGGCAGCTTCTCTACCACCAGACTTCTGCTGTGTTCCGAGTTGCACTGGATCCTGTGAATAACCGAGGTAGATGCTCAGCCTACTGTTCTCTTAGGAGTTAACCTTTATGCTGTCAATACAGTCCTTTTCTCCTTTATCAGAGTCAAGTTTCTATTGGTTACAACTAAGAATATGTTCACAGGGCATCTCTGATAGTGGTGCTATTAATGCAAGTGACATATTTGGGAGGAAATAGTTTAGGAATACATGTATATACCCCAAATAATAACATTGGCTATGTCCTTTCCTCCACATATGACCAAGACCCAGTTTCTTTGGACCTCTCAACCCCACCCAGTGTTTCCTAGTAGCTTAAGAAAGGAGGATTTATGTCATGTGCTCCTGTGGGCAGCTCACATACCCCATCTCAGCGTGTGTTTCAGGCCCACATAGTCATAGAACACTTCTGACCTTTCCCTCCATGTTTCAGCTTCTTATTCTGGCTCCCTGGAGAAATAATCAGGTTCTCCATGAAATATAGAATGTTATTGTCTATTGCTTCCAATGCATGAAAAAATGCAGTAGGGTGTAAGCCATGGAAGAAAAAATACAGCAGGGTGTAGGGCAGGGATAGAATCCTTTTCTGAAATGTATCACTGAGTGAAAATCAGTAAGAAGAGATGTCAGAATGGCATCCTTCAGGGAGTTTCTTTTGAGGAATTCCCTGAACCAGTTGATAGTAAATTATCTTCAGCTCAGACACATAGAATTTTGCACTCAAGTTCTCCAAATGTTTGGTTATAAGGCTTAGCATTTTTGTTGTTGTCATTAATAGTATTGGTTTGGGTTAAATTACTTAACTCCTCTAAGATTCAGAGGCTTCTGCACAACATGAAATGCAACAGTGAGAATGTTGTTAAAAATGCCAGAGAAGTATCTTAAGCTAAAAATATTTTTAAGTATACATATAAATGAGGAGATCAAAAACTGGCATTGACTACAAGTGAAAATTGATCCATGATAGATTCAAATGATAACACCCAGGTCTAATTTCTGTCCTTATTTTATAGCTTCACTTTCTCTTCACTTTTTTTTTTTTAAGGGGGAGGTCCATTTTAAGCAGTTTTTTCTCATAAGATACCAAAACCAACAACCCCTGTGGATACATCCCAGTTCAGACACAGAAAAAATTAGGAATTTTTTTCCAGAGAAATTCTAGGGAAAATTTTATTGTCATTCACATTGGTTTTTGAACTGCTGATTGGTGCAGGCTTGCTACATGGTTTACCTCCGCTCTTGACCCACAGAACGTACATTAACAAAGCGGAGAAGGGATGGCTCCCCAAAAGGAAATTGAGGTTTATTAAAGAGGGTTAGAATGAATGGCCATTAGGATGCAAAAATAGCAGATAGAAACAATGCCTCGGCTTCTTTAAGTTTACATAAGATACTATGTGTCAAGCGGTCAGCACACTGTGTGGCAAGTGGGGGTAGCTGAGCCACTTAAATCACAGAGTTACTATTTTACAAGTGTATAAGTTTTGTGTATTCTAATCTTTGTTAAGTCCCAATCACTCACATCCAAGATAAAAAGATATGCTAAAATTATGTCACAATGATAAAAACGTTAAGCCTTGCATGCACAATGTGATGTGGGAAAAGGTAAAAGTCTCATATGACCATGAAGAATGGTCCATCTGATTCTTCTTTTGACACTTCTTCAGACACTTCTTTTTCTGAGTACCAAACTTTTGTTCTGTCTTCTCTCATGCGGCTGGTATTGTGAGAGGGGTCTGGGATGTATTCTTGCATCCTATCTTAAAATCCTGTCTTGGAAACTAACACAGATCTCTGTACCCCAGTGAAGGGTCTGGAGTAAAGAGGTCTGCTTCAGTCTGCTAGTCTTGCCTATTAAAGAGAAAAGATTCCTGTGGCTTCCATATTCTCTCTCCCAGTTAACTAGAAAATTCTGCTAGGTCTGGTTGCACCTTTTCAGCTATGGAGTGTTCGTATGTTGGAAATTTCATTTGGGCCTCTCTTTTAGGTTTTCAGCATTTGACATTATGGTTGTGATTCAGAAATTTCAGGTTGTATCTATATCCTATCTAGGGACCCAACTACCTATAGAGGATACCATTTTGTTTCCATGGACACCTTAGGATTTACACATCAAGCATGGAGACAGAGAATGGCTTTTTCTTATGTTCTCTGGCTTTCCTCCTAACTCCCAGTTACTCTGTGGCCCCAGTGCTGATCTGAGCAAATAAAAGAGTCCTGGAAATGCCTATGATCCAAGCCTATGAAACAAAACAGGAAGAGACCAGTCACATCGAATTATTTTGCCCAAAAAGTTACAGCTGATCACACAGTTTGATCACTGAACTGAGTTTTTGCTTCTGTGAAGATCTACGTATTAGTTGATTCAGGCTGCCATAACAGAATACCACAGAGTGAAGGGCTTATGAAACAAAATTTAATTTTTGCACAGTTTTGGAGGTTCAAAGTCCTAGATCAAGGAGCCAGCAAGGTTGATTTCTGATGAGGCCTCTCTTCTTGACTTGCAGATGGCCACCTTCTCTCTCTGTTGCCACATGGTGTTTTCTTTGTACACTTGTGGAGAGAGAGGGTAATTTCTGTTGTTCCTTTTTCTTATGAGGTCACTGGCCAATCCTATCAGATAGAGCCTCACCCTTATGACCTCAATTAACCTTAATTACCTCCTTAAAAAGCCCTATCTCCAAATATAGCCACATTGGGGTTTAGGACTTCAACATAGGAATATGGAGGGATATACTTTAGTCCATAACAGTAAACAACAAGCAAAACTCAGAGGCCACTCAAGTCTGTTGTGGTTAGAAATCAGCCTTCAGCTCATCTTCGCGTGGTGAAATAAGACTGCCGATCAAAATTTCACATAAGCAGAAACAAGTGACTTAAACAGAATTATGATACCTCTGACTACTTGTGGCATCTGAATGCTTCCCAGGAGAGGAACCTTACAAAATATGTAAAGACATACTCTTCACAGCGTGATTCCACATCAGTAGCACCTATGGTCTTTCTCTACCAGGAATTCAAGACTCTCTGGAGGCAATGTAAATATGGTTATAAGATACTTTCTGATTGGTACTTTGTAGCCTGAGGCCCTCGTTAAATAAATACATCTTCCCTCTCCCCATCACCTCCCTCGTCTCTCAACACCTGTTCCATAATGTCATAGTTTTTTTTTTCTTACTGATTAGAAGTAAGTGAATTCTAAATGAAGTCTTCCCTTTTTCATTTTGATTGGATAATTGCTTTTACTTTTAAATTAACCACATTGTTTATAGACACAATCTGCGTGCTTGCACTTAATTTAAGGATGGATATTTATTAGAAGGCTGCTAGCAGAGCCTGGCCAGCCTTTCTAATGTGGCATTAGGGTCCAGGGAACAAAATATGCCAGTGGAGAGAGCCTTATTCTTAAAACGCTCCCCCAAATTCAATAGGTCCTGAGACACTATCTGACTTTATTTCTCAAGATTCACATGTTATTATTTAATAGCAAAGGCAGGGAATTGACTCAGAATTTATGAAGACTCTACTATGGACAGACAATGTGCCAATTGTACTAAAAATACAATAGGACAAGATATAATCTCTGACAGTCAGGTCTAGCAGGGGAGATGAACAAGAAAAACTTTGCTACTGAGCATCGGATGAAAGAGAAATGGGGTGGGGGTCCTGGGGAGCGAGAATGGATAAAGCATTTAGAAAACTCACCATTCACAAAAGTGCTTAAAACATGTTTGACATGAAACTACATATCACATATGACAGGTAGTTTTATAAGTAAAATTTTAATATATAGTATTCCTCAACATGTAGAATAATCAGGATTCAGAATCACCACTATATAGCAAAGCTGAAACTCACCTACACGTTTTCATTATTTTGTTAGGGAAAATTCTGAATGAAGACAGAACATTCAATTTAGGTTTAGCGAAGTTTAAGACACTAACAGGCTACTTCCCATAACAGAATCCAGAGCCCTTGGATGTTACTAACCGTGTGCATCTTCTGCCTTCTTCTGGTGCTTTGGAGCATGGCAGGAGGATGCTTTTCTTTTATAGGGGGAAGGCTTAAAAAGTGCCGATTTTTTGTTTAAATATCATAGAATCATTGTTGGTCTTAATTTCTGAGTAGTCAGTTTAGGATTTGTAGTATTACCATCCACATTTATCTTCATTAACATTTTAAACTAAGTATAAAGAGTATAACATTCACTGTGCTCATGTCACTATCCCGAATGTTCTGTGGCCACAAGCCCCAGCGAATGATAGAACTGGTTTACGCCTACTGCTCTGCTGCTCATTGGCTGGCTACACATACTGGCACGGAATGGTTCCATCAACACAGTAAGCCCATTGGTCTTCAAGAGCAGAGTGAATCTCCAAAGAGGGTATGGGGAGTCGAAACTTCCTGGGGAGGTTCAGAAACTCCCTGCAGTGAAATTAGGTTTTAGCCTCTCTGTTCATAACTGTTCTTGCAGTGACTTTTCTATCGTGATTTTGTTGGATTTAGGTGGATTTAAATAGCTATTTGCATAACTGTGTCAAATCACTCCTTCCTGACATTTCAACCCAATATATTTCTTTGTAATGTAATCATTGAGTTATTACCCTTTTCTCCCTTTCAATCTGACGTATCTTAGGGCTGGCTAGATAACTTTATTTCCCTCATAGCCCCAGCATAATCACTGCCCAAGGAAGTACCTGGTTAGTAGTCCTTCAACGCGTTAACTTTAAGCTCTAAAAGGAATATACAATAAAAGGGTTGTTGTCAAGATACTGAATACCATCATCATAGCATTACAGGGAAGGAAAAGAACCTTAGAATGTCAGCTTCTCATCACGAATGAGAAAACCGGGCATCAAAAATCAGGATGCCATGTCTCAGACCAAACAGCAAATCATCCAGGATATTTCTCCCCATTAACTTTCTTACCTTCCCCAGATTCCCACGGGCATTTTTGGTTTTCTGTCTTTGTCTGTCACTGAGTTTATATTTGGGCGCTGTTTCTTTATAGGTCCTTATTTATCGTACGGTCCTGTTCATATTTTGGACCATTTGTTCTCAAGGATTCAGAGCTCTAGGCAGAGAATGTCTGCTTTCTTACAACCCAGTTTGGTATAAGGGGCTCATATCTGAAACATTAACCCTTTGTAACAGGCAGTCAGTGATTTGAATGCGCAGAGAAAATGGGTATGAATCGGGGGAGAGGAGAACACCTGGGCAGGAGGATCCCCAGGACAGTGCCCTTCATAGGATTTTTCTCTCCTAAGTAACTGCTACTTTATAATGAAATGTTTTCTTCTATTTCCTTTGAGGAACAGGGCACCCTTAAGCAAATGCCACTTTGTTACAAATTTTCCTTTCTTCAACTAATAGATTGTCCCCAATAGTGATATGTGTATTAACAGTAAAGGACAATGTCAATTCATTAGATTATAAGCAGTGTATACTTAAATTCCAGTCCCATGTTTTAAATATAAAGCACGATTGGTGCGGTAGGCAGGGTTTTGGCCTCCCTGATGTTTTGCCCCCTGATATAATGCCTATGAATATATTTTATTACACAGCACAAGGAATTTTAAGGCTGATAATCGGCTAACTTTGAAATATGGAGATTATATTTCATTATCTGGTTGGACCCAGTGTAATCAAATGGACCCTTAGAAATGGAAAATGGAGGTAAAAACGGGGGGTGGAGAGACAGAGAGAGAGAGAGAGAGAGAGGGAGAAGTAGAAAAACAAAGGAGGAAAGATGCAAAGCATGAGAGGCACTCAACCCACTGTTAGCATAGGAAGCTAGTTAGGTATTAACAAACTAGAAGGGAGCAAAACAGGCTAAGCCTGGTTAACTAGGAAGCTACAGCTTCAAGACACCCTAGGGGACAGCTACATCCTCTGCCAAAGGGACTTATTCTGGACCAGGTAGGAAATAGAGGCTTTCCCATCTCCCAGAGGAACAACTGGCCTGTTAGCCTGGATGACAGGGGAAGGGGGATGCGGGCGTGAGGAAGGGTTGGTTGTTTCCTTGCGCATGCACAGCAGAAGCCAGAAAAAAGAAGCAAGCAAAGCTTTGAGGCATGCGCAGTAAAGCCAAAATGGCGACCGTAAAGGGGAGGGCTCTAGCGTGGGAAAAGAATCCAGTAGGATATGGGCATGAAACACTGGAAGATGTAGAGAGGAGATTGGCCTGGGCGGGGGCAGGGGGTGAGGGGCGGGTCCGGCACAGCCCCAGGAAAACCCAGGGAACAAGATGGACAGTTTGAAAGACAGCTTGCTTGCTCCAAAACCAAGAAAATATATGGAGGATTAGCAAGGATGTCCCAGCACTTGCTACTAGAGCCTGCATGCTCTTTACATCCGGGAGGGTGTATTATTTCTTTTCACCCCAATAAATCTTGCCACTATGCTTAAACCCCTGCCAGGTGTATGCCCTTAAAATTCTTTTCTTGAGACATGGCAAGAGCCCATTTTCTCCAGCAACACAACCAATTGACTTTAATGACAAAGGAGGTCAAGCCAAGGAAACCAGGCAGATCTCAGAAGATGAGAACTGCCCCCTTGCCCCCCATGACAGTCAGCACGGGAAAGGGGACTTCAGTTTTACAACCGCATGGAGCTGAATTCTGCCTCCAACTTAAATGATCCTGGAAGTGGAGCGGCTCCTAGAGCCTCCAGAAATGAACACAGGTCTGCAGACATCTTGATTTGGGCTTCAAAAGACTTGCACAGAAACCAACTGAGCCCACCAGGCTCTGACCTATAGAACTGTAGTGTTGTTCAGTGGGTATAATTTTAAGCTGCTAAGTTTGGAGGAAATTGTTACATAGCAACGGAAAACTAATACAGCCAGATTTCAATGATTTCTCATAAGAGGATTGGTAGATTTCTTTTGCAAGGGCATTCCAGTCCCTCAACACTTAGCCTGGTTGTATAAAAAGAAAGCATGGTGATTTGCTCTCTGGGAGATAGATTAAAGCAACTGAATGCAAACCTGGTCTCTGAATTTTGTTCCACTTCTGAGATCTGCTGATCAGAGTGTTTTCTGGTCCAGGTAAATGAGGATGAGCCAAGTTTCTAGGTCAATAACAAACTGTCCTTTGATTCCATCACACTCCCCTCTGTTATCAACATATGCCAATGCCTTTATGTATTGATTCTCGCACCTCATTGTTGACCTTGGCTAGGAATCTTCTTTTCTCTCTTTGCAGATCTCAAGAAGATGAGAGGAAACACTTTGGCTTGATTGTGTTACACTCCATTATGGGAGATTTTGTCTTTAAGGAAAAGCTTAATTAGGCAGAAATTGAAAATACTGATTATAAACTGAATCCAGAAGATAAGTTCTTAATGAAATGGATAGATTCAATGGGGCTTCTACAAATCTAAATAGTTGTAGTAGAGTATATACATACTATATACTTTCAGTCATTTGGGTAGCTGTATAAATTAGTTATCTTCATTTTTGTGTTTTGAAATATTATTTATCCTCATTTCAATAATTAAGAAACTTTAGTTTTGTAAAGTTTTAGAATCACAGAAAAACTGAGCAGATAGTTCAGAGATATCCATGTCTCCACCCTACCACCATACCCAACCCCCTTCCCAAGGCAAACACAGGCTCCCTTATTATTAACTCATTAACTTCTTGCATTAGTTACAATTAATGAGCCAATATAAATACCCTGTCATTAACTAATGTTTTTATTCTACATTAACGTTTATTCTTGTTTTGTACTTTTCTGTGGGTTTGTACCAGTGAGTTTCAACTGGTGTGCTGCAAGAATGTTCAAAGCATGTAGTACCTGATTATTTAGTCAGGGGCACTGACCTTTATTCCCTTAGATTGCCAAGTTTAAAAAAAAAATGGCAACAGCCAACACAATAGCTGTCTAGTGTAAATGAATCAAAATTATACCTATTTTTGTCAGATCAGCAAAAAATATATTTTCTGGTGTGCCACAGAATTTTAGTAATTAGTTTATATGTGCCATGAGATGAAAAAAGTTGAAGATTGCTGGTTTAGACAAATGCATAATACTATATATCTACCATTACAGTACCAGACAGATTAGCCTCACCACCCTAATAACTTTCAGTGCTTCATTGATTCCTCCTTTCCCTTCCTCCAAGTGAAACTTCTGATGGCCTCTGATCTTTTAATTTCCTCTACAGTTTTTCTTTTCCAACATGCCTTATATTTGGAATCATGCAGCATGTAACCTTTACAGACTGACTTCTTTCACCTAACATGCATTTAATGGCTCCTCCATGTCTTTTCATGGCTTACTAGCTCATTTCTTATTATCACTGAGTACTCCGTTGTATGGACGTACCACAGTGTGTTTATCCATTCACCTATTGAAGGACGTCTTAGTGTGCTTCCTGCTCGTGGCTATACACATAAAGCTGCTCTACAGATTGTGTTCTGGTTTTTGTGTGGACATTACCAGAGGTGGCATTGTTGGGAGGAATGGTTTCTTCTAGCAGCAGAGCCAAAAATTAACATCTGAGTTGGTCAGACTCTAAAACCTGTGTTCATTCTACCATATCACCCTTTTCCAAATTACTTTCCACATTAGTTCTAATGGGTTATGGGAAGCACATATTTCTAATGGGAAATGAATTAGTTCTAATGGGTATTTCTGGTCTCTACTGGGGAAGGTGGAAGAGAGATATTTTTATATTCAAATAAACTTGGTAAAGTTAGGTTAGATAAGGGTAATATGGGTTATTTATAGCATGTTCACATTCTAGAAAATATATATATATAATGTACAATGTCTTCTAAATTTATGACCATGGAGCTCCCTCCATGAAATACTCTTTAGCAATCACTTCATCTGAACAAGGAATTCTGGGTGTTCAGGCATCAAGAGTGTGATTTAGGGTGAGGAAAATAGGTCTTTGGGGGCATGTGCTTTTGGCGCTGTAAGCCCCCTGACCTGCGAGAAGGAAACATAGTCAAAGGTGGGACAGAATAAGGTCTCTACACAGGGTTTAGAGCAGGGATCTCTCACTTGTCTGGGCAAAACATATAGTTAACATTTGATGAGTATTCCTACTATTCTAAGTTCACATTTTTTTAATTCTCAGAACAGTCTGAAAGTATATATACGATTAGTGTTCCAATTTAGAAATAAGGAAGTTGTAGGCATGAATAAGTTATTCGTCCAAGGCTACTTTAGTAATAACTGGTAGAACTAGAATTGGGACCCAGGGACTCTGATTTCAGAGATCATGCTTTTAGTTTTTTCAAACCATAAATTTAAGAGAGTCTATCTAGTGTTCTCTCAAATGTCAAAATACAGTCATTAAAGAACCAGGAATCCCACACTGGGTACAACTTAATATCATTGTAAAATTGTCATTCAGAAGTTTTGGTGTAAACATCTAGTTTTTGTTTTAATAGAATTAGAGGATGTATTTTATAAATCTTAAAAATTAGAGAAGAACCATTACTCTTCCTCTCAGGGAGCATCTAATTCACTCATTAGAATCTCACTTGAACTGGTTTTGTTCTATTTTAATAACTTCTGTAGTTTCTGAATTCTTAGATCAGTATTCCTTACTCCCATCCATTTCAGAAGGCATCATTTTGTTCACATTATTCCTTCTGTGACACGTTAGCCACGTCATCTACAAAAAACACTTTAAAGCAGGGTTTCATATAGCAATTGCCACAGAGTATTCTTCTGTTACGGAAAAATGAAACGACCAGACACCGAGGGGTTAGGAGCACGATCTTTATTTACGTGCACGGACCCAGAGGAGACAAACTCCAAATTCTGAGCCCAGAACAATAACCCCGCATTCCTTTTATGCTGGGCTAAGTGGAGGAGGGTATTGGGAGGCGTAGTATAGATTTGACACAAAGGGGCTTACAGAAGTGGGAGAGAAACATTTACAGCATTAGTCAGGGCTAATACCTGTCTCAACACCTGCAGCAGGGCAGATAACGTTTCATTTCCTCCTTGGTGTTGGCCTTGACTCCCTCTACACTTCTACAGGATGGAGATGGACAATATGCAGAAGAGGAAGTCAGTGGTCAGCATGCCAGGTTAAGCAATGTTAAGGATGCTTCCTTACTGAAGGATTTTCAGAGCCTTTACTATGCTACTCTGCTATTTTCAATCTCCTGAGAGGGAACATAGAACAAAATAGTTTCCAAGAATGTTTGTAACAGTTTTTATTTCTCACTAAATGATCTCCACCAAAAACAATTTGGAAAATGTTCCTTTATAGCAAAATGACCTTTTCTCTTAGCAGTACCATGTATTTTCATCTCTTTTCAAAAGGGAAATGAATTGGAACTCTCAGTTGTAGTGGCTTTTAAAAACTTGCCATAAGAGATCACTTGACCTTAATTGCAAATGGTCCTGTGCTTAAGCTATTCCTCTTGTAGAACCACTTTGGACTTGGAAAGTTGTTCTGCCCCCAGAGATATGAAGAAATGAGAGTTTGCAGTGGACGCTCTGCATTGATAGACATGCTGAGAGCAGCAGTTTGGGAATGACGCCCTATCACAGACCCTCTTTGGAGAACCCTTTGTAATCGAGAGGTCAGAAGTGCAGGAAAACAAAGGCATCATTTTACAGCCCTGCTGATGTATTCAAATCTTACTCTGCACTGTTTACATTCTAAGTGAATTGAAAATTTATTTATAGAAGCTATTGGGCACTTTACAATGCATTTTACTGCTTGCCAATATCAGTGTTCATTTTCTGTAACTAACATCTAGGAGCTGGTTTGATAAAACCCAACATCCATTCTCTTTCAAGTTAACTCACCGAGGTCATATCTGAACTAGGCAAGGGTTTTTGAACCTTGTAAAAAGGATTCTCCAAGTTTAAATAACACTTATTTCTAGTATGTCAGAGGAATTATTAAATAGGAAGCCTAAACTGAAGCAGATAACAGGTAGAAAGGGAATGCATTAGGACTTAGTCTTAAATATTTGTGTTTAATACTGTCAGGCTTAAATAGCCTTACATGCCTTGCAGGCATGTTCATGATCAATGCAAAGTAGACCATAAGCGTTTTCAGCATCAATTACTGGTGTGGGATGCCAACGGGCCTCGAGTTCTGCATTCTGAATTTTGCTAAGGCACCAACTTGAACTGCATAGAGAGAGAGGCGGCTGTGTGAAGACAAATCACGTAGGTGCTCAGTGAGTCAGCTTGGCATCTTCCGTCCACTAGCTAGCATGAAGCCTGTGGAGGGCTGAGCAAGGCACCCCTTAGCATATCCATAGCCTAATCTCCGGGACCCGTGAAAGTTGTTTTTTATTAAAAAACAGACTTTGCAGATGTGATTAAATTAAGGTTCTCGCGATGGAGAGACGGTGTTGGATTTCCTGGGCTGGCCTGATGCTGTCACCAGGGCTTGTCTAAGAGGGACGCGGGAGGAAGCAAGGTCAGAGGAGAAAGTGATGTGGTGCTGGAAGCAGAGGTTGGAGAGGAGCACGTTGGAGTCACAACCAAAGAGCACAGCTGGCCACGAAAACTGGAAAAGGCAAAGGGACGCGTTCTTCCCTCAGAGCCCCCAGAAGGAACCAGCTCTGTCCGCACCTCACCTTAACCCAGTGAAGCTTATTCAGACGTCTGATTTCCAGAGCTGTAAGAGAAGAAATAAATTTATATTCATTTAAGCTGGTAAGATTGTAGTAATTTGTTACAGCAGCCATAAGCAACTAATACACAGAGTAAGATAGCAAAACAATGAAGCAGGAGGCCTCGGGGTGGTACCGTGGGGGCCAAGGTCTTGGTCCAGCACGTACTCATGGTCAAACCTGGGCAGATTTGGCAACAACCCTTACCCTCATTTACCTTACTGACTATATTATTTAAGAGGAAGACAAGACACACCTTAATTATAGAGGTGTTCTAGGAATTAATAAACTGTAAATGTGGTATTTAGCCCTGGACTTTGCCCAGAGTAGGTACTTGATATTCCTTGTAGTTGTCATTGTGAAGAGATTAAACACAACACAATTTGTTGTTAAATGGTTATGGAGAGAGAAAAACGTACTCAACACTAAAAATGCTACTTGTTTGTGACAGAGCATTTTCACAGGAAAAACAAGGTGCCCTCCATGACTGAACTCAATGAAGACTAAAGGTCAACACGGGGATCCTGTTTCTCAATGCCGATCCTGTCCCTACTTCACTGGTTTACTCGGTTTAATATAACCAGTGAGGACTTGTGATGTTCTTACAGACACAAAGTGTATGTATGGTGGTGAATAACTAACATATTCCTGGACTAAGTGACATATTCTTATGACATTAAGACAATAAACAAGTAAACAGATGAGCAAACACTATCATTCAGAGAGCGGTTAAGCAGAAAGGTGGGAACCAATTAGGTCATTGTGTTAGAAAGTCGCCGTTGGCACAAGAGATGGACTGGCTGGGAAAGGCCTGGATGAACTGAGATCTGAATGATGAGGACATGCCAGCCATGGGTAGAGCATTCCAGGCATAGGGAGGAATTAACCCAGAGTTCTACGGTAGCAGTGATTGGCGTGTGTACGTGAAGGGGTGGGAGAAGTTCAGAGTTGCCGGAGCACAGCGATGGAGTGCGTAAGTTGTCAGAGGAGCAAGCAACTCCTGGATTATAAAGAGGTGCATTGATTGGGGTTTGGATTCTATTTCAAGGGCACTGATAATTTGGGGGAAGGTTTTAAGTAAGAGATTGGCAGGATAGGTATCACATTTTAAAGTACCACTCTGGGTAATATATGGAGCATAGGTTGTAGGAGCAAAAAGAGAAGTAGGAAATTCAGGCTGGTGGCTTTTGAAGCCCTTGGTGTGAGAGATAATGAGGGCTTGGATGCCAATGGCAGCAGTGCAGGTGGAAATACATGGAAACTTTTGTGATGTGTTTTGGAGGTAGAGTCAAAGCGTTTCTGGTGGATTAGGTGTAGAGCAGGAGGACAAGAGAGAGACAAATGATGACCTCTCGATGTTTGGATTAAGCAATGAGGGGGATATTGCTTTCATTTTCTGAGATGGCAAAAGTTTGGGAAATATCAGGTCTGGGAGAGGGAAATTGAGTTTTGTGTTAATGCATGAGGTATTGCACTATTAGACATCCAAATGGGAACATTGAGAAAGTAGTTTTGTATATGTGCCTGGGGTTCATAGTATTAAGACCTTTAATCTATAAGTAATAAAAATTTAAACATTTGATGATGTATTTCATTGGGAAGCAAGTTAAATATATTCTTACTCTCATTGGACGTTTTGCTGAGGTAGCTCTAAGCTGACCCTAATGCATTAGAAGTTGTTTATTTTAATTATTGTGTGCTTTAAACGTCACCTTTTGGTGTTTTTGTGACAGTGGTGGTGGTAGTATTCTCATTCTCCAAAACGATTCCTATTCTTGCCAAAAAAAAAAAATATATATATTATATATATATTATATATATAATCTCCTTTGAAAAAGCAGAAAACGAAGGCAGAGATATTATTTAAGTCCTGCTGCCACCTAGTGGCGCTATATGAAATTAAAAACAGAAGTTAAACTGTTTGAGAATCAAGACTCAGTGTCAATAAAATGAACTGAAGAGCAGCCACTTGGATCCTACTCACTTTCCAGGTAAGGACAGTGAGACTTGGAGGAGGGAAGTGTGTTGTCC
This sequence comes from Mormoops blainvillei, assembly GCA_004026545.1. Classification (NCBI taxonomy): domain Eukaryota; kingdom Metazoa; phylum Chordata; class Mammalia; order Chiroptera; family Mormoopidae; genus Mormoops; species Mormoops blainvillei. The sequence continues at coordinate 49,310 of PVJD01009057.1, forward strand.
TAGGCCTCACAACTACAAACTGAAGCCTCAGCTCAGGAAGTTTTGCCCCACAGGACATAGATGATTCTCTCACCCAGGGTACTCATCACGGATCCTCCTTCTCCAGTAGCAATCTTTGAGAATAGTTTTCTAGTCTTTTACTCTAAAAAGGGCCCTATTTCTAATTTTTTTGACTCCACCTTGATAGTCTTAGCTGCTGATGGCTAGAGATTCCTATAGCATAGTACCAGGTAGATTTCAATCAATGTTGATTTCTTATCAGTTACAGAACTAGTTTCTCAAGAGATAATGGATCCAATTGCCTTTTTGTTTTTATTTTAATAATTTCATAGAAGAATATGTTTTAAAAAGTAGACTTCGTTATTATTCAGGTATGGCGAGTCCAACAGATCAGTAGACAGCTACTGTGGAAAAGAGAGCTTGTTATCCTCACAGATTCCAAGAGGAAGGGGCACCAGGCTCAGTCAGGAAGCAGAGGGAATGAGCAGAAAATGTAGGCAAGAAGTTTTATTGTAGTTTCCCCGGGAAGGAATGGGCAAGGCAGTGTCAGAAGGTTTGGCACTGGACAGTTGGAGTAATTCCAGCAGGCCCTGGGGCTCGGGGACTGCCTTTAGGCACCTGGCTCCTGGAGCTGGGGAGATTAATGGGGGGTGTGTGTGTGTGTGTGTGTGTGTGCGCGCCTGCAGTAGCCCTATGTATAGCAGCTTGACAAAGGAGGGGGTTGGGAGCCTGTACTCTGAGCTGGTTGGTTTGCATCTGCAAGGCATGCCCCCAGGTGATTCGCTTACTTTGTTTAGGAAGTCATGAGGCCTGGGAGGGCCAGTTGCTCCAGAGCCAGCAAGGCCCCAGATGTCAAAGCATCAGAAACACAGGTCTGATACAATGTTTCTCTCATGGGCACCTGGAATAAATGGAGACCGCAATCATGACAATAATGATCATGCAAAGGTAGATATGGTGTGATGCCTGATCTTACAGATATCACAGTCTCTTCTGGGTATACAAAAATGAACAAACTTTACTACAATGTAACAAGTACTACAGTGGTAGTGCATACCAGGTATTATAAAGATACAGCTGAGAGGGAGAGAGGTGGGTTTAGCTTTGGTGAAGGGAAATTAAGGGCAGGATGCATGAAGTTATTACATGAATTGGTACCTAGAAGGTGAGTACAAGTTAACACAATGAACAAAACTAGGGCTAAGGATGAGGAAGGACATTATCAGAAAAGAGACTAATGTGTAATCTCAAGGGGGTGTGACTTGAGAACATGTATGTGACGTGGAGAATGGCCTGGATTTCATGTTGACTCAAGGAGAGTTTTATAAAACAGAAAACGAACTCAAGTAATTCAGAGTCCATTTCACAGGGTTCTCACAGGGAGACATCCAATGAAGAAGGGACTTGTGATATGTACACAAGAACAGTCTAACTTTACTGTCTGATGAATGCATTTCTGAAGATATGTAGATATACATATAGTTCTCACACATTCGCATCTCTCACACTGAGTCAAACGCAAGCTCACAAAAATACCAAAATACCCAATTTGACATACTGATGTGCACAAAATCCCATAAAGTCATGTTTAATGTAACTGTCCCTCCCCACTTACACAATCACATACACATCACCTTTTGGTTGGGGAACAAGTTTAAGCAGTCAGAAAAATATTATTTCTATCTCTGACGATTCTCCATCCTCACTCCCCTTTCCCATCCCCAGTGCATAGCACTAAATATAATCATGAAAGAAAAAATTGTCAAAGTAGAGAAAATACAAATGCTGGGGGCAGAAGGGGGCAGACATACGAAGACCCCTTTAAATCAGGTGAAGGAGACCTTGCTTGTTTGTTTATTTGTTTTTCACCTCTCTTTTAAAAAATTTTTATTGATTGATTTTAGAAAGAGAAAGAAGAAGGGAGAAAGGCTGATTTGTTGTTCCGCTTACTTATGCAGTCATTGGTTGATTTTTATGTGTGTCCTGACTGAGAATCAAACGTGCACCCTTGGCATATCAGGATGATGCCCTTACCACCGGAGTTACCCAGCCAGGGCAGAAATGAAGAATCCAGGAGATTCTGCATGTGAGTTTAAAGCCTCCTAGTAAACCAAATGACGCTAGTAAAACATCATTAACACACCCCTTTGTTTGAAATTTAACAAAATGCTTTATTTTCTGAAAAAAATTCGACTTTGAAGTTTTCTGAAAAGAAGAATGGGTTTTTAAGGCATCAAAGGACTAATTACATGCAAATGTTGCTACTATACTGATGAGCCTCATCTACCTCATTACTCATCCCTCTAGGATTTGTAAGAAGTACCATGTAAACATTTCCAGCTTCTGTCTATACTTAAAAATAATAAAACAACATTCTGTTGGAACCCTCTGAATTACAATACAGCACTACAATGGATCGTCACAAAGTAATTTATGAGAACAGGTTAATCACTTATGATAGAAGGAGAGTCACTGAATGTCAGCTCTGAAAAGGAAAATAGAGGAAAAAACACCACTTAATGTGGAGTACAAGGTACAACATGTTCTGGTCCCTGTCAATACAACAAGCCTTACCTCAGCCATTTTAACCTTCACTTATTGCTATTCAACCAACAAAGTTCCCTTTTTCCTGCTACTCAAATTCGTCATCTCCTTCCCACCGAAGGGTATTTGTGTAAATAAGCCTCTTTGCTTGACATGTTCTTTGCCACTCTTCATCCATCGTTTGTTGGTTTAAACAGCTCTTCCAGAGCAAAGACCCATATGATGCCTGAATTAGTCAGGCCCCACAGATTCACTTGAACTACTGTTTGATGGTCCTGGGTGCTCCCATAGTCCACCTTTCTTAATAAGGAGAACATGACATTTACCTGCTTACATTCAGTACTATCCTATCCCCTAAAGAGAGTTCTTGTTTTTTTTGTGAGTTGAGTTCTGAAATTGGTACACACAGATGACACTGGAGAAGCGGGAAATTAAAAGAAGAGGGAGAAGAAGAAGAAGAAGAAGAAGAAGAAGAAGAAGAAGAAGCAGCTGGAGAGGGAGAGGGAGAAGGAGAAGAGGAGGAGGAGGAACAAGGAGACAAGGGCGGGTAGGCCTCTTTATTAGAAAGTTTTTTTCTTTACAGAAAGTTTTTGGTAAAGTGAAATATGTAGCTAGAGAGTGGGAAGTGATAGAGTGGTTAAGTGTGAGAATGTAGGTATGAGAATACAGAAGTGAGGAGAATTTTTTTAATGTAAACTATTTTTTTGTAATTTTCTGAAAATGTAATTTTCTGAAAATTGGTACAAATTGGTACCAATTTTCAGTGACTTTTGAACACCATTGTTTTATTGGGGACATCATCTGTAAGTTTTGTTTGAATTCACTTGTAAATAATGCATTATTTTCATCTTGCTGCTTTCAAGGTTGTTCCTTGCCCTTGACATTCGGCAGGTTTACTATGAGGCGTCTTTCATGGACTCTTACCTTTATCCTGTTTGAAGTTCACTGAGTTTCTAGAATGTATAGGTTATTTCTTTTAAATAATTTTGGGAACTTTTCAGTCATATCTCTCGAATATTTTTTCTTATTTTTCTCTCTTGCTTCTTCTTCTGTTGTTTCCATTGTGTGTTTTGGCATGATTAATGGTGTCCTATAATTCTCTAAGACTCCATTCATTTGTCGTCATTCTTTTTCCCCCTCTGTTCTTTAGGTTACATACTTGCTAACAATCTCTCTTAAAATTTACTGATTCTTTCTACTGTCAGTTCAAGTCTAATGTTGAAGCCCTCTAAGGATTTTTTTAAAATTTGAGTTATTGTATTTTTCAACTCCAAAATTTCCATTTATTTTAAAAATAATTTCCATGTTTTTATTGATATTTTCTATCTGTTATGACCATGTCATCATACCTCCATTTATTTCTTTAATTGTCTTTCTTTTAGTTCTGTGAAAATATTTAAATGAATACTTTGAAATCTCTTTTCTGTTTAATCCAACATCTGACAGAAATCTGCTAGTTCTGTTGCCTGTAGAAGGAAGGAAATAAAGATTAGAGAACAGTAAATTAAATGAATAATAAAAAAAATAGAATTAATGAAATCAAGGGTTGTTTCTTTGAAAAAATCAACAAAATTGGCAAAATTTTAACTAGATCAATTATAAAAAAAGAGAGAGAGGACACAAGTAACTAAATTCAGAAATAAAATGAATAAAATTTATTCAGAAATAAAATTACTGCTGACCTTACAGAAATTAAATTAATCATAAAAGAGGACTAAAAAGCATTGTATGCTAACAAATTAGATAATATAAGGACAGTGAAGAAATTCTAAAGACACAAAAATTATTAAAACTATCTCCAGAAGAAATAAAACATCCAAACAGGCTTACAACAAAAAGAAAATTGAATTAATTTTTTAAAAAAAATTAAAAAAAAACTCCTAACTTGGAAAAACCCAGTGGCAGATGGTTTTTCTAGTGAATTCTACCAAACACTTAAAAAAGAAGTAATACTAAGTTCTATTCCAATGCTTCCAAAAAATACGAAAGAAGAGATCACTTCCTAATATATTCTATGAGGCCAATATTTGCCTGAAACCATAAACAAATGTAACACACAAAACTACGACCAATATTCTTTAATCATAGAGACACAAAAATCCTCTACAAATACTAGCAAACCAAATAGAACAGTACATCCAAAGGATTATACATTATGCCCAAGTAAGATTTATCCCAGCAGTACAAGGGTGATTCAACATAAGAAATTCAATCAACTTAATGTACCATAGTCACAGAATGAAGAGAAATAAAACACATTGCCATCTAAACAAATGTAAAAAAAGCATTTGAAAAAATTCAACCCATTCATAATTTAAAAAACAAAAAACACTCAGAAAACTAGGATTAGAACAATTCAGGTGTTAAAACCCTAACTCCCAAAAATTAGGATGTGGGAACTTTGATAATGGTTTTAGGAGGCGAGACCTTTTTAAAATACTTGAAATAAAATACTCATACAAAACAATCCATTCTATACTCCCCTATGGTACAGCTGAGGCTCAGAGAGGTTATGTAACTTGTCAAAAGACACACAGTAGTAAATAGAAGAGCTCTTACTCAATCTTAGTTTTGTTGGCAGTACATCAGAATTCCTTCCACGTAAGGGTCCCTTTTCCAGGAGATGGTATCTGAGGCCCAGAGAAGATAGTGGCTTGCTCAAGTTCATGTAGAAAAAAAACTATACGTTGCTTAGCTATAGTACCAGCCAGCTGCCCACTGACTTTAGTCCGTATTCTTTCCACCAAAGCCTCATGACCAAATGGTACAACTGCTGCACTTAGTACTTCTTGACTCTGGCATGTTTCTTCTGATGTTCTCCCTGCCCAGATAGCTACTGGTTCTGCAGCCACATCCCCATGCGTCTTCGTGCTGCCTCTCTGGGATGACAGACCTTCTTTTGTGTATCAGTTGACCCTAGGAGCTTTTCCAAAGCCAAAAGAAATATTAGAAGGAAAGGTTAAATACCCTCATTTCATTTTTGTTTTCTTAATAATGAAACAAACAGGAACCTTTAATGATGACAAACATTCAAAAATGAAAGAACTGTCAGGGAGATGGATGCTTCCTTCAAGACAACTTGTAAATATGGATCTATATTTACTCTAACTCAGGAGCTATTTTTCTAAAAGAATAGGAAGTCCAGTTCATCCCTTAATCCCTCGGGATATTCTTACCAATCCTGATCAAACCAAGAGCGCTGGGTCGAATTTCAGTGCTCTCTGTCACTTGGATTTTTCATTGTTTTTTTTTCCCAGGGGAGAGCACGAACGCAGTCTCCCACTACCACCAATTCTGCAGTCGAGTTTCCCACATTTGGGGAAATCGCAGAGGTCAGCACATCCAGAGGGCAATGGATAAGCCTCGCCCCGGGAAAGCCACCCTCGTGATCATGGCATCCCCCTGCCAGGTAAGTGGTCGCTTGGGGTTTTTGTTAAGATTAAGTTAAATAAATTAAATAATGTAGGTCAAGCATCGGAATGTTGCTTGTATTTAATAAATCCTCAATAAAAGTGAGAAATAGTTGTGGTAATAATGAAGAAGATGATGGTGGTGGTGATGGTCTTACTAAAGAAGTTATAGAAGAATCATGAAGAATTAAAGGCTGAAGAGGAAATTAAGGAAGTGAAGGTTTTGAACATGAAAATATGTTGGTCACTTTAGAGCTATTTTCAATGAATTGTATTTCTCTAAATGTGGCATCTCATATAAGAAATAGTGAGTTAGGAGGACCAAGGGATGTAGAAGAAAATAAAACAGTTACGGAAAGAGTTACCAATTAGCCATTGTATTTAGTACATAAACAAGGAAACAATTTTGGTTAATATTCTGAGCCACGTGAAATTACTCTTGGGTTTATGGAGAGAATGACATAACAATGGAAAGAGGACACACAGGAAATCAAACAACCAGCTCTCTCGAGTTTCAATTGTACCCTAATTAGCATATGTCCTTAGATTTCGGTCTCCTAATTGGTAGGATTCTATGATATTCCAAAAAAGAAAACAGAAAGAAAAGAAAAAGAAAAAGAAAAAAAAAAAAGAGAAACCTTTGTGCCTTGAGAATAAATTAATTATACTGAGACATGATTATGATAGAAAGTTCAAGGTATTTATGAAACTATAGCACATAAAACATTCTAAAATACACAAAGGTTTCCCTGGCTTTGTTTTCAAAGAGAGAATGCTTACCTAGTTGACCTAATAAGGTATAGAAGTTTTGATAACAAATACAAAGGAGGCCTGGCTAGTTCGGGTATCAATGTAAAAAATATTTCGAGAATTTGAATAAGGACTGAAATGGAGAATAGAGAAAAAAAAATACCATAGCTATTGCTTTCTGCTAATAATATGTTGCATTTCCATTTTAATTAAGTTAAAATTTTTCCCAGTTTTCCTGAGACTTCCTCTTTAATCTATACATTTGGGACAGTGTTTTTTTAGTTTCAGGTTATTTGGAGTTATTCTGGGTATCTTTCTATTATTAATTTCTAGTAAGTTGATTGTGTCAGAGAACATGCCTTGTATGACCGCTATTCTTTTAAGTGCGTTGAATTCCTTCACTTTCTTTTGTCCAGGTCCGCAAACCTCTTCCCCTCTGACAGCTGTCAGTCTGTTCCATGTATTCATGCCTCTGTTTATTTTATTAGAATCCACATATAAGTGAGCTTATATGGTATTTGTCTTTCTCTGACTGGCTTATTTCACTTAGCATTATAATCTCCGGGTCTGTTCATGCTGCTGCAAAAGATAAGAGTTCCTTCCTTTTTATAGTCATGTAGCATTCCACTGTGTAATGTACCACAGCTTTTCTATCCACTCAGCTGCTGGTGTGCACTTGGACTGTTTCCTGCCCCTCGGCCATTGTAAACAACACTGCTATGAGCACAGGGGTCACCTCCCGAAATTTAAATGTAAGTCAGTTTATTACACTCCTGAAACAAACCCCAACTTCCCTCAGACTGAGAATCAAGGACTCTAGGACAACCAACACAGCCCTCTCTCTATGGCCTCCCTGTGCCCGCTCTTCGACCTCTTGCCTTGCGTTCGCCCGTTCCCGCAGCTGTCCCAGCCATGCTCGCCCCCTGCTGTTCCTTACAGGCTTTAGCGCCGACGGGTCCCTCTCTCCTCACAGAAACGCACAGGCCAAGTCCTCTGGTCTCTGCCCTTATGTCATCTTCTCTATGAGCACTGCTTCAACTATTCTATGGATAAATCTACTTACCCAATGCAAGATCTGTTTTTATAATCACCCTTATCACCTTCCTTTTTAAAAGATTTTATTTAATTATTTTTAGAGAGAGAGGAAGGGAGAAAGAGCGGGAGAGAAACATCGATGTACGGCTGCCTCCTGCATGCCCCCTACTGGGGACCTGACCCACAGCCCAGGCATGTGACCCTTTGGTTCTCAGGCCAGCGCTCAATCCACTGAATCACACCAGCCAGGGCTGTTCTTTCTAATCGAATATGTAATTTTACTTAGTCACTTTGTTTATTGTTATTGGTTTTGTCTCCCTGCCCCCCAGCTCCTACCAGCATGGAAGCTCTACAAGGACAGAAATTAAGCCTGCTTTGTTCACTGATATACCCCAAGGAGCCCAGCCAGCAACAGGCACTCCATAAATATGTCTTGAAATGAAGTGAGGCTCCAGAACCAAGGTCTTTTCTATGACACAACTGCCTGTAATAATGATGAGGATGGTAGTAACAATGCAAATTATCACAGCACTTGCTCAGTATTCTCCACTCATGTCACATTTTTACACACATAGTGTAAGTAGGTCAGAAATTGTGCAGCTTTGCTCTGCTAGGTTTATTTTTAAAATGCAAGCGATCAAACTGGAGCATCAAGTGTTAATGGAGCAGAGCCTGGTTTTTGCAGCAACAAGCTATATAAATTGTGAAGCTACAAAATTAGTAGCAACACGTTCATTCTCTGGGAGTTTTAGATACATTAGGAACCTGTAATTACTGACTCCATCTGCCTGCTCTGTCTTGAGCTTAATTATGTATTTCAGAAGGAACGATTTTCATGTTTTCATTTTTTGTATATATAAATATTTAGCTACATCTCTTATCATTTTCTGCCTCCCTTTCTCTCTGCTTTTACCATTTGCCATCTCCTGAGCTATTTTTGCTACCAAATTGCAATGCCTTTCCTCAGAAACAACGTCAGGGGGATTAGAGCCAAGAAATTTCATTCTACCAATGTCTCCATGGAATGTTTGAGGAGGGGTCATGAACCCCAGACCCACATATACAAATGGTGGGGACAGGGTAGGGGCAGCGTTAATATCTTTCCCAAATCCAAACATGCAAAATATTAACACAACCTTTACAATCAATAATGTACAGGCACTTCCTGACAGGGTGGGGGTGTAAATAAAGTCAAAAAACAATGAGTTAAGCAATGTTTAATAGGATTTTTTTTATATCAGAATTTAGAATAGCCTTTAAAACATGAATGTGCCTCTCTATGGGAGGAGGACAGTAGAGACTGTTTCCTAGAATTACTCAAAGATTGAAAACAGACTCTTTGCAGGGGAGATAAGATACAACTATCAGTATATTCCCCAACAATATTTTAGAAACTAGTGGTCTAGTGAAAATTATTTTCTTTAATGACCTAAGCATGCTGGAGTATTGGTTGGTATTAGCTAGATCTGTAGTAATGTCACTGTTTCTTTCATCATAATGAAACACTAGGGAGAACTACAAAGATAGGTTTAAATGCGGTCAGAAAATATACAGTGAAGTCAATTTCTAACTCCTTCTTCTTCCTGGAAGAGAGAAGAAAATGAAAAGGCAATTTTATTTTTATTCTCTCCCACTTTCACCCTGCAGGCCAGCTAAGCCTTTGTGCCCTATCACTTTAAATTCCTCTTTGCGCACACTCGCCAGCCTCCGCGGGTGCCTTGAAGAAAATGCCGCCCGCGTCTGTGTTTAGAAAACCTTAGAAAACCCAAAGACGGAGGCGTCCTGCAGGCAAGGGATATGCCAGCGCCTGGACATGAAAAGGAGCATCTAACCCAGGAGGAGGGGCCGGTGACCAGGGACCTAAAAAGGCTGACCCGATGATTGTTTAGTTTTGTGGGGGGAGAGTAGTGTATCAGTCAGTGCTGGAGATGAGTGCCTGCCTACCTCCCTGCCCGGCGTGAAGGCGCAGTTGCGTCCTGCCCAGGTAAGGAGGGGGGATGCCTTACTCTATGCAGTGATAAAGGTAATGGGTTTTACCCGCCCCGCACGGGTCGAGGCTAGCAGGGAGTGGCATTCAGTCTGGTTTAGGCAGAGAAACAGCTCTGGTTCTTCCTTCAGGACCAGAAAGTTCACATTTAACCCGACTAAAACAACACTGATTGTTATCTAGATAATTTGTAATGTAAGTTATGGCACTCTCTGCCATGATCCTTAAAATCCTTTGTGTTACTTGTAATGTCCCTCGTAAAATGACACTAATTTGGATTTTAGGTCAGGGTAATAAAGATTAACCAGCAGCAGGAGTGGGATTCCTACTGAATTCCATAATGGAGACATTAGTTACAGGCCTTGGGAACCCAGTGGAGTTGGGTTAGCATGTCCTCTGGCCTCAGGGCAGTGGAGTGGTGAAGTGGGTTGTGGACCCCTGGCTGTGGAAACTAGTAGAGAGGTAGAACCAGTGACCAGGTCCTGGTGGCAGCAAATTAAGGGATTTTGGAAGGAGTAGAACAGTGCATAAACACTATTTTGTCATCCAAAGATTATAAAAGATTTAAATGATAATATATTCTGCACTAATTTTATGCTTAAGTACAATTATAATCTGACATATTCTGATTTGAATGCTTTTTCTAGAAAAGGATTTATCTTGTAATTTTGAACCTAGAAAAACGCTATCTGCTTAACCTGAAAAGGTTGGGCCTGGGCTCTTAACAGAATTTTTGGTCAGTGTGAAAGCCTGGTTTCCTTCTGAAAGGACTGAGGGTAGGGTAAGAACCAATAGTTTGTCCTTCCTAACATTTTACAGAACAGGAAACAAACTCAGGTTCATTAACTGACTGAAGTCACTGAACTAATCTATCTCTGAGCAAAGATTCAAACTCACATATGGGTCCAAGCAGAGGGGCTCTTTCTCTCCCCTCGTAGCTCCTAAGCCCTGACCCTCATAATCACCACAGGCCCTTGTTACAAAACAGCAGTTCCTCACACTTAGCTCTGGGGACTCTGATTCCATAGGCTCTGCCCCCCAGTGGCTGCGATACGCCAAAACGCGGATACCTGTGAGTTTCCGAATCACCACCTGACTTTTGCTACCACTGAAGAGAACAAGCATCCTTTTAAGCAGAGCACCGTGGAGTCAGGAGAACAGACAGTAACAAGCAACGCCCCGGCAGCGTAGCTGTGCTCAGGGACATAAAGCCACTTTCTAGGAGGACCACGGTATGCAGCCGTCCAAGGCAAGGACTCAAGGCACGGGGCCACCGTTACCACAGCTGGTGAACAAACGGTGGTGGGAACGGGCGGCAGTCCAGAAGAATGTGAGTGTCTGTTCATTAGAACAGAAGGTAAGGGGAGTGTGTGATTAACTGGATCGATCCTTAGTCTCTAGCAGAGAGGTCCCCTCCATTTATTTATTCGTGCATACATTTCACAGAGTTTTTGATTCCACAAACATTAGTTGAGCACCTAAAATGTGTTAGGCCCTCTGCCAGAGGGTACTGTCATACCCAAAACAGATGTGGTTTCTGCCTTGTGGAGGGCACAGCAGAGTGGAGGGGACTGTCACTAAACAATGATTAGTTAATTTCCAGTCACGGTAAATATAAGGAGAGATGAAGGGCTTGGTAGCTGTGATGGAGGATACTGGGGTGGGGATTCGGCTACAGGGGGAGCGGGGAAGGTCCTTTGGACAGTGACTTACTTTGACGACGGTGGCAATGGGAAACGGGCTACCCTATCAATTGTGCGCGAGCCTGATCCTAAACTACAGGAAAACAACACGTGCAAGAGTTAGGTCTAGTCCACTGTATCTGTGGTGGGCCCGTCACCGTCTTGCAAGGTAAAATATCTGGATTTTTCTTTGAGCACACAAAATGGTTTTATAATGTAAAATATACTTGTAACACCAACAGGTGATCATTACCAACCTGGACTCCTGCAAATGTGCCCTCTGCCTGGTCTGGGGACCATTCAAGTCACAAGCTGATCTGTGTTGGAATGTCTTGTGGGAAACTTGAACTCTAAGTCCAGGAGTGGGCACAGGTGTTAAAGCAAAAGCTGGAACTGGAAAGCGCTGATGGCCAAAGCATTTTTATAAAAAACTTCTTAATTCTGATTTCTTTGGCCAGGATCAATGACCATCCAGGAGAAGTCTGACCCCAGTCAGGTCTAGGCCATGATGCTGAAGAGGTTTTGCCTTAAAGCCAGTTCTCAGCTGATGGGAGTGGCCCCTGGCGGTAGGTGTTTAGCATTATCCTGACACTCTAGCCAAGCTGGCAGCAAGCCTGCAGACACAATACCGAAGGAAGGGGGAGCAAAACCAAGCACTAGCTAGCTGTTATTTAGCTTTTGCTTTCAAAGAAGCAGTGAGGTCCAGGGGAAAGGGTGTGCGATTGCCTAGAGAAAGGAGATGGAGCCTCAGACAGCTCTTAGGCAAGCTCTTCTAGCCGTGACCTTGGCTATTGCATACTCTTGGCCTTAGTTTCCTCATCGGTAAAGGGGAACCACAACCCGCCTCCCAGGCTTTTTAAGTGAATAAAATGAGATGATTCATGTGCTTGCCTTTGGTAAATTTTCAAAAGCTAATAAAATGTGACTGTAACTGAGCTATCGGCTGAGGTGATCTACCCCCTTAAAGGGAGGATACAGTTGGCTCCAAAGTTAGATCTACACTCTATGGAACATCGAACCCTCCAATTTTTTTTTTTTTTTCATGTTCTGAAAAATTTTATTGATCAGCTGCCCGGGCTCTGATTGCTGACTTCTGCATCTCGCACCTGTTGCTCTGTTTCTGCTTTGTCATTGAATCGGGGGCAGAAACAGCACTGATTTCTTGAGTACTTTATCACAAATTCACGTCGCAGGAGGCTGGCATGTACAGAAAACTTTTATTAGAGATTGGAGGGTACAAGGTAGGTACTTACAGGACCATGACACACAATACATAATTTTAATATCAGATTCAATAGATAATATTTTGGGCAATTGCTGCAAAGCCTATATCTCAGTTCTCATCTATTCACATTCCCATCTCCTCTTATGCTTCTTCTTCTTATTTTCTGTACATCTAGATGCATATTTCTCGGGATTTCACTTTTATCCTTTATGCACTTCCTCCCTTACAATCCCTTTCAGACTTCTTTGGTTACATTGGCCCTAGAAAATCATAGCAAATAGTTGAATGTATGTGTATCTGTTTCTTCCTGAGAAGAGAATTTGTAGCTTTAAAAGTTTCTCAAATGCATCACTGGTCCAATGAATTTCTATGCCGTGTGGTTCTAAAGCTTGTTATTTTTTTAAACTATGTTTTTAAAATGCAGGAAATCACTACAAAGCCCTTTTCAAGAGAGAGATATAGAAGCATATAATCCTCTCACATACAGGAGAAGTAAGCCTCACTCAATAAATGTACAGTTGTATATAATTATTTGTGTCAGTGAAAAAGATAAAATGGAGCATTATTTCAATAAACTGGAAGTAATTGTTGCATCACTGCATGATTCGTGTTAGGATTTATTTAAATTATATTCTTTAGGGGGCAAGACACATTTATTTGTGGAATGTCTTAGTCTGTTTGGGCTGCTTAGCAAACTGCCAGAGACTAGGTGCACTATAAACAACAGAAATTTGTTCCTCACAGTTTTGGAGGTTGGGAAATACAAGCTCGTGAGGCTTACAGATTGGGTGTCTGGTGAATACCTGCTTGCTGGTTCTTAGAAGGTCACCTTTCTGTTGCATCCTCACGTGCTAGAGGGGCATGTTGCCCTGTTGGATCTCTTCCATAAGGCATGAATTCCATTCATGAAGGCTCCTCCCTCATGACCTAATTACCTCCTCAAGGCCCTAACCCCCAATATCATCACATTGGCGATGTGGTTTCCACCTATGCGTTTGGATGGAGCATAAACATTTAGTCTATAGCCTGAATCAACAAGTAATTGAGGAGTTTGAAAAAAGGGTAGAATTGTGGAATCAGAGACAGAGAGTATAAATAATGGTATTCATCCTTAAAATCTGTTAGAAAGCAGCATGTCATATACCATAGCCTGAGCATTTGCAGACATGAGTTATTGTGACTTTGGATAAGTCACCTTCAGTCTGTGGGCCAGGGACTGCCCATTTGCAGAGCGACAAAGTACAAGGAAAATTGTGGGTGCCGATGATGATCTGAAATGAGGATGCAAGTCAATAGGAACATAGATTTTTATTTACACACAACTTTTAAGCTATTTGTGGAAGAGGTGGTACAGCTTATGCTCACCTACCAAAGACAATGGGCTCTGAGTCACAGAACTGACACCTGGGAGCACTCCATGGACACCTGCTGTTGGCTGGTGTCTTTGTGCAGTTCTCTTGGGCAGTGAGGTCTTTATGCAGTTCTCTTGGGCAGAAGCTTTCCTGTATAGAGTGTGAGCCTGAACTTGAAATTTTCCCTCTGGTAAACTTGTTATTCAGCATATTAAGAATATGCATTAGCAGTTTAGAACAATGAATGACTCATGGCATTTTTGAAGTGTAGCATGGTACTTTAGGATAACAAGAATTACTTACTGTCATTTCATCAGCTGAGAAATAATTTTTTATTCTCAACTTTCAACAATGCCCCATGGTAATATCATGACACTTACAGCACAAATAACAATCTCCATGTTCTCTTACTGAGCAGTTTTAGAAATTACTGTTATCTGGGTGCTGTACCAAAGAGGGGGGAATCCTTGTTTCTTTTGGACTTGAGCATGCTAATTACTTGGGAGGTTGCATTTGCAGCAGTGCACCATAGCTGCGCTGCTCCTGAGGGCCAGCTAGGGTTGCACCCAGGGGACCCCCGGCACGAAGGGTGGACATTTTCTCCGGGTTCTAAACAGTGAGGCTCAATGCGATTGAGGAATTTTATGTGGGCAGAGGCTGTGACACAGAGGCACGCCACCCTATGGAGGTGGCTTTCTTCCAAAATACCCATGGGGAGACATCTATAGAAATAGGATATTCAGACTGAAGGTATACATGGCAGACACAAGGTTCCAACTGGTTTGCAAGACCTAACCTGTCAGTCTCTTTTGACTGCCTGTGATGCTTTGAGAGGAAGCTACTGTAAGAAGGCCACTGTGAACAAGCTGACATGGAACACGTGCACAGTGGCCTGTTAACATGTGCTTCTGGAGGACCCACCCCTAACGTTTTACAAGGTTAGGGCTTGAGTACAAAAAGAGGTCCACGTACCATATATCGAAATGTTTAAAGTCATAAACTAGAGACTCTTAAATAAAATATATTGAGCTGCTTTAGCAAACCGCCATAAACTAGGTACATTACAAACAACGTTGACGAATATAGCTTCATAGCAACATCAAAGGCCAGGTCCAAACTTAGAATTCTCAAATCCCTCTGTGTCATTCATCTGCACTTTACTTTTGCTTCCAACTGCAGCTCCTTTGCGCTGTGTGGGGATCTTGTCTGCACGTGTGTGGACACTTCAGCCCTCATGTCCAAGCCCTAGTCATGCTTCACCACAAGCAATCACGCCACCGATGGTGGAGTCCATGCTTAGGAGCAAGGGCACAAGAAGATTCGGAAGATGCACAGGCCCTGGCCCCTTTGGGTGAAAAATCCTTGGGTGCCAGTTACCTGGAATGTGGCCCCAAGGACCTGTGGGAAGGGGTACCAGCAGAGAGGGTCAGAGAATCAAATAGAAGGAGGTTCAATTGCAGATGCCACTATATGTAAGCTCTGTTATGCTGGGCACTTTTCTGAATTCTTCTATTCTTCATTTTCCTCACCTACAAAATGCTATGATTATTATTAATGATTATTATCAAGGTGTTGTGGTGGATATTAAATAATTTGGTATCATTTAGTAGGATCTCATAATGAGTAGCTAATAATTACCATCATTACCATTAATTATCAGAATTAAAATATTCTGTCTCTCGTTCACTGCTAGACACAGGTAGATTCAATAAAGAGTGAGACAAGGTTCTTGGAGAAATTCATAAGACCCAAGAATATCAGGGACGTCAGCTGGGAGAATGTAATTTACACAAACCTTCAAGCATCAGTCGCCGACCGAAGCCAGAGAGCAAGGTGGGCACCAACTCTGTCTCTGCCTCTAAGCAGTGCGGAGAAGACAGGGCAGAGACTAGGTGCGGAGACAGAATCACGTACAGACCATTGTAGCCACAGCAGTGCAGAGAGAAAGGAATGAAAGAATCAGGTGCTTCAGGAGTGTGGGAGCACAGAAGGTGGCCTTGGGTGAGTCTGGAGATATCAGTGAAGGGCTTAAAGCTGACAGTTTTGAGCTACATCACATGGTGTGTGTAGTCAAAAAGGACAACGTGGCAAAAGCACGGAGGTAGAAAGCAAGTCTGGCATATTGTCCTAGCATAGTGGTCAGTTCATATCATACATATTGCACATAAGAATCATTAATTTGGTTTTATTTTTTTAAGTGTCAATATAGTGAACAGAAAGTAAAAGTCCATCTGAATATTTGGCAAAATAAAGATTAAATTTGGAAATTGGGGCTGCTTTGAGTAGCAGTATAGCCTGCAACAAGGGCTTGGAAATCAGAAGGAGTTGGAGTTTAAATTATCACCCCACCAATTAGTCATTGGGTCATCTTCATTGATTTCCTTATCCTCATCTTCTTCATCTGGATGATGGGGACAGCAACGGCAGTCTCTGTAGTGCTACTGACAGGACTAAATGAAATAATGCCTGCAAAGTACCTAGAGGAGAATCACCAGAAGGCGGGTCCTCAAATTTCTTATTCAGGACTCTGCACCTCTGATTCAGTACCAGCATGGTTTCTCATTATTGGGAACATTAAAAAAAAAACAAAAAAAACCTATTTTTTTCCCGTCCCCTTTCTTTCTGCTTCCTGTCTCTAAGGACAGCAATAAACCACATAGAGAAGCCCAATTAGGCATGCACAACTCCTGTCTGTCTTATCCTAATCCCGCCAGTAATGGAACAAAGGAGATTGTGAGTGAGGAGCACAGACAGTGCTCCAATTGATCTCAATTACTGTCATGAAATTGAGTCTTCTGTCTGACATCTAAATTTAATGCTTCCCTTTCCCCGAGGACCTGTCCCTCATTGTTGCATTCTCTTGTATCTGTGGTTGGCCCATCACCATCTACATTGCTCTCTTCATCAGGATGATGGAATTGTTTTCATTTGCCTAGTATCTCCTGCCTGAGCTGTTTGCCTCCCGGATCCAAGCTCTAGCCTTCCGACATTCATATCAGAATCTTTTCGTTTTCTCTGCTTCAACACCTGGGCAAGAACTCTGTTGTGTTTTGGCATCCAAAGAATTGATTTCCGTGTATGAGCAAGAAGACTATTTTTCAAAACCTCAACAAGATCAGTGCAGGCTTTGCCCAAAGGATGAAAACATATTCTGAAGTGAATTACTTCCCTCTTTATTTGGGTG